>OVAO01000519.1:6454-28985 GCA_900406285.1 Biscutella auriculata | reverse complement strand
AGTCCCGGGTTGGCAAGCCGGGACTCTTTGTCTTCTAACCCGGGACTAGTCAAAAGAAGGCTTCGGGGACGACCCGTCCCGGATTGGGTATGAGCCTCCAGTCTGGGACTCCTACTTCGGGATGGGTCCTTGAGCTCGAACAGCAGCATAGGTCCCGGGTTGGTTTGCTCTGTAACGCGATAGAGGGTTCGTCCCGGGCTAGGCAGAGCCTCTAGGCCGAGACTCTATTCCGGGATGCTTCGGCTGGGAGATGTCCCGGGTTGGCTACCCGAGACTTAGGGTCGGGACACTTCCTCTGGTCCGGTGCGGTTTTGCTCGATCTTGCGAGTTCTTCTCTGTTTGATCCGTGTTTCTTCCTTCGGTTGCTTCACACCTAATAAATGCAAATGCAATGCAATATGACCTAAAAAGACTCTAAATGCAATATAAAACTGAGAGAAAACGAATGAAAACGAGACTAAAAACCGGTCAAAATCACAACATATCAATAGTCAAATAGATCAATCTCAAGACAATGAAGTCTGGATTATTCAGACATCTTCCAAGCATAAAATTGATGCAAACCTATTTTGGACGTGTAGATATTTTTGAGAAAGTTTTCCAGAGCCGTCAAGAACAAAATCATCCAAGTAGTATGGCCAATCTTATTACCTCAAACTTATCATTCCAGCAACCAAGGCATGGCCAACTAAGGTTAGGCTCATCAAATGGGTCTGGATTGAAGCGGACCACTACACAACTACCTTACAAGGAGAAATTAAAGATTAGAAAACTTGGTTCTGATGTGGTTTATTTTGTTCTTAAATCAATAAGATGTTTTAATTAACATTTTCCTTGTCACCACAGTGGCTATAAGTGCACAACTATGTTAGTTGAGTACTTAGGGATCGAATCCACATAGAAGTTTGAGACTTAAGGATGAAATCCACAGAGAAGTCTAAATGTGTCTAGAGCTAAGTTGATTATGGCTTGGGGTTTTTAAGACTAAATCTAAACGTGCAATTGAGTATGTAAATAAGGAAACATAAACAAGCAAGAAAAGGAATCAAAGCAAAAAAAATATGAAACTTAATAAATCTAAAATGTTAGGTCTTTGTGAGATTTCGTTCTTGGATCCCATGATCTAGTTGGTTCGGTTCTAAGTGTGACATTAGTGTAGTACCTCGAGCGCGACAATGGTTGTTTGGCCCTACCCCACTCTCGTGGTACATTAGGACCCTAAGCCACACATCCGAAATAACCAAGGGCGATCTGATTTATTCCCTTGGTGGCCAGACTAACATTATTACGAGACATAGTCAATTTGCTCACAACCAAGAGACCCTTAAGGGAAGTCTAGGCATGAGATTTTTCCCCTATGAAAAGTTTCTCTCGGTGGTTCTCTCAACAAATGGTCTGGGTATTCTCATTGGGGGTTTCCCCTATGAGATATCCCTTGGGTCATTGGATAGATGAATAAGCCTAGCCAAGCATTACGTGGGGGTTGAGAGAAGACTCTTGGGCAACACTCTTACAGACTGAACCTACTCATGTTTATATCATGATTCCTTGAAGGAAAATCCCTAGACCCAACTACCTACTACTCACACATGAATGCTATTGAGATAGACATGTGTCGTAGAGTTAATAAGCAAAGAAAAAACGTTTTTAATACAAGTAGAGAATAACCAAGTCTAGAAGAGCCATGAGTTGAGACATATTCAAGGAAGCTTGACTTAACACTTGAATCAACCCTATGAAACCTCTTTAACCGCACTAAAAACTAAAGGACTTGAGGTGTTATGAGAAAACAATAAGAAAAAGATGAACATCTAGCAAAAAAAAGTAACTCATGTAAATAGGCCTTGAAACATTCGGTCTTGAAGAAGTCGTGGGCTTTCCCTTGCACTAGAAAAGGACCTAGGACTTCAACAACAAGAAAGAAACTGGAGGTGTGAGCACACACGAGGATCCCAGGGAATAGATAGTAGATTAAATGAAAGAAGACGATTTATTACTCGTAAAAGAGAAGAAACAAGTTGGCAAAGTTTAAGAGACTCTAGCAATCTAAGACAAGAGGTAAAACCTCTTTGTCTCCACTCAAGAACCCTAAACTAAGCCTAATGATCTAAGAACGGCCAAGCCCTATAAAATAAGGAAAAACTAAAGTATTTATAGATTATAGAGGTGGAGGAGACGAGGTAAGGTTCCCTTTAAGCGAAATGGAAAATCGCTTGCACATTAAAGCAAAGTATCCTTTTTTGATGTTCGATGAATATTGCTTGCTTTCAATGCTAAGGAGTGCGTCCCAAGCTTTGATCTTTTCCATTTTCCTTTGTGAGAGAGTCTTCTAGAAGATTCAAAATGCAGCACTCTCAAGATTGTGCATTTGATAGGCATAAACTTGAGTAGACCGGGCTTAAGTGATGTGATGATAAGTTTGCCGTCCAACTGAGGTTTCTTGGACCATACTATTTGGAATGATGAATACTCGGTGGATTTATAAAGATAACTAAAATATCTTTACATCCAGAGTGGGCCTGCATCATGTCTTGGTCTGGAGGTGTATCGAACAATTCAATCTCCACCGGCTATTGATCGGTTCTTTCGACAACTTTTGCAAGAAATAAGGTAGCTCACAAACTAGAGCTCCAATGGCAGGAGGCAAAGTTTTGTGGAAACTAGACGTCTCTACCTTTGATTTAAGCTCAGTCTTGTATCGTGGCCGTGTCTGATCAGAAACGTATGGATTTTTCCATCATGTGCTTGGGTTTGACGGTTTTATTGCATTTCCACTTGAATCACTCATTTAGCTGAAAAACCTATAAACTTATTAAAACATCTAAAAATTCCATTTGAAGTAAATAACGGCATTAAAACCACTAGTAATATATGCTACATGATGGTAAATTATACTCTCATCACGCCCCCTATCCTCAAGGAAAGCAAGTCGTAAGGCTCAAGAACGGTTGAGTTCGTTACTGATTTTTTGGCACACTCACACACAAGAAATCAACAGACCATCAAAAGTACGTTGACTAACACACATATAGTTACACTAGTAAAAATCCAGTCTATAGCCACGCAAAAATTCGTGGGTATGGACTGTTTTTTCGTGGGTATATGAGGTTTCCCACAGATTATCCACAAAATCCGATTCCTAGGTATTGTTCCGTGGGTAAATCAACTTCGTGGCTATTTCGTGGGTAGGTTTCCACGACTTTGCCACGTTAAGATTTCTGGGTTTTCCTGGTTCTATTACCACGACGATAATTCGTGGGTATGTTGCCACAAATGATTCACGGGTAATTTCGTGGGAATTACCAGGAAATACAACGGTGGGAAGTCGTGGGTATAATTACCGCGACATTTATGTGGTTAATTCTTGGGTACTTAGCCAAGGAATATTGTAATTATTTTCGTGGTAATCCGTGGGACATTTCCCACGAATATTTCGTGGTTAATATTGTGGTAATTAGCCACAAAATATTTTGCTGTTTTCGTGGGTAGTTAACCACAAATATTCCTTGGGAATGTCGTGGCTATTTTCCCACGAAAACAACATAAAATTTACCACGATGTATCCTGGCAATTTCATGGGTACGTTACCACAAATTATTTGGTGACAAAATCATATAACTGTCTCGATTTCTAATATTTTTTTGCTAAATAATTTATTTGTAATTGAAATTAATTCAAATAAATACTCAAAATTAAAACAGTAACCTAAAAGTAAATTGATTGCAAAGGAATCAGAATTACAATTAAAAAAAAAAAGAAACATAGATTGTATTGTTTACAAATGGAAATTAAAATTATGGAAAGTACATCATCACTTTGGTGAAGATTGTCTACCCATTGTTCCATGTTGAACTGGCACGAAGGATGTTGTGGTGTTGTCGAGGTTTGGACAGACTCGTTTGATGGAATTGGTCATGGATGGTTTTGGTTCTAAAGACTGTCTCGGTTAATCCCGAGATGACGGAGGATGGCTAACATTCCGCCTTTGAGATCAGCCATGTCGTCCATAACTGTTACCACCTTAGAATCGACCTTTTCCACGTTGTCTTTGACATGTTTCTCATTGTTCTCTACCTCCGTCACTCGCATATCTATCTCAAGATTGCGAGGTAACGAAGTAGACGGTCTCTGCTTCGGGACGACATCTAGATCTTGCACACTTCCTAAGCCATAATAGCGTCCTTTTCTAGGCTTAACCATCTGTAAATGAAAATGACACAAGTCATATGAGGACCAAACAATTAATCAATCCAAATCAGAATAGATACTATCAAATATTATCAATATCCAAACAAACCTAATCGATTGGATAATGTCTAGACCAGTTAACAACCAATTTCTAACAAGCAGATTATGATTTTATCTAAACAATCTTTACTATTCAACAACCATATTTCGACTTATACAGAATAATCTTAGCTAATCAGTTTCGGATGAAATCAAATAACACAAAAAAAGAAACAACAACTATAAACCCTAAAATCGTTTAATCAATCTAACTAACTTAAGTTGATTCACGGTTAGCAAGGACTATCAAACCCTAAAATCGTTTAATCAATCTAACTAACACAAATTAATGCCACGAAATATGCAACAACTATAAACCCTAATCGATTAGAATAAATAACTAAGAGATATGCAGCAAGTAATCACTCTAAACAAGCCCCAAAATCCTATTAGCTTCTATCTAAAAACAACACTAAAAATATTCTACAAATACTTTTGTAACATATCAAATGCTTCAATTTTTTAAAAAATTTAAATATTCAAATTAAAACCCAACTTACTTGTAAATATGCCTTGTTGAGATGTTGGCTTGAAGGTGTTGAAGTGACTAATCCGGGAGACGTTTATGTGGCTGAGATTTGAGATGCGGCTTGCTTGACATCCAAAACTATTTTCTCCGCCCGTTGGTCTACAAATGTGTCGTCCTTCCGAGTATGAGACTTGTGCACAATCTTCGTAAATGGTACTGGTTCTTGACCACCAGATTGAAGTCTCTAGCAAAACATCAGTATAGAATCAGTTTTCAAATCAGAACAATAGCATTGCATAATTAAAGAAAATATAACAAAACAAAATCATGCCAGTTTGTACTCGACGCTGGCAAATGAAGCTGAACCAGCTGAATACTTATGCATAGGGAACCCACCAGCCTCAGATTTTCGGTTTTGAGCATTGGTCCGAATTTTCTTCATGGCTTGCTTGGTAGACCACTGATCCAACATCCAATTCCAATCCTCGTGAGAGATGTAATCCAATTTGCATCTCTCACGCTTCTTTGCGCTGATGCGTCTAGAAATCGACTCCATTGTCTCTTGTTTCCATTTATCATAAACCAGGTCGTGTATCTCCGGTTCCCAGAAATAGTTTTGCTTGCAATAAAAACACTTGTTAGTATCTATTGTAGAATATAAGTAACATAAAAAGATGAATATATAGAGAATTTACCAAAAATCTTGCCACCATTTTCTTCTCATGTGGAACCTGAGTCCAATTCCACCATCTCCCCATGAAGTTGTTCTTCAATACATTCCGCACATATGTATTGACACTAGGGTCAATCCTGATCCAAATGGCTCCATTTTCCTTACTGAGATGAAGGTGTGGCTGGTTCCGACGCGAAGGTGCATTAATCACTTCTTGTAGACTGACACACGTTGAACTCTCGGCAATGCAAGACGTAGTCATGGCGTTGGAAGCATCAGTCATGGCAGTAGCTCCAGGAGGCGTGAAAACAGGCAGCCGAGGCTCTGATGTACTGGGAACAAACGAGTCGCGACGTCGATTAGTCATACCTGAAAAGGACAAAACAGAGACAACATATCAAAATTCAATATAACCAATTAATATTAATCACTCAATATATGTGAATATTATGAATCTATCTAAATAACCAAGTTAAAATTTTCAATCACTCAATTATAACATAAGTAGTGAATAGAATGCATCTGTCAAAATTTTCAATCACTAAAGTTCTCAATCACTTAATATAATGCATCAGAGAATATTATGCATCTGTCTATATAACCAAGTAAAAATTTTCAATCACTCAGTTATAACCTAAGTAGTGAATATAACGCATTTGTCAAAATTTTCAATAACTAAAGTTCTCAATTAAATAAATTAGTGAATATTATGCATCTGTCAATCAATATAATAACATCATTCAATTATAACCTAAGGTAATATAATGCATCAGTCAATATAATAGCATGAGTGAATATAACCTAATTATTATTTATCAATCATTTTGATATAAATCATTAAGCATATTATCAATCATTGGCATAACAATCATTCACATAATAACAAACAATTCACATATAAATCATTAGGCAGAAGTGAATATTAACAATTATTCGCATAAAAATCATTTGCATCATTCGGCAATAATCATTAGGCTTATTAACAATCATTCGCAAAACAATCATTCACATATAAATCATTACGCATATTATCAATCATTTGTATAACAATCATTTCCATATTATCAAACATTTCGCATATAAATCATTAGGCATAAGTGAATATTAACAACCATTCGCATAACAATCATTCACATCATTTCGTCCTAATAATTTGGCAAAACTAACTAATCATTCGACGTTAAACATTCGGCAAAACTAATCATTCATCATAACTAATTAATCGGCAAACACATTAAAACTGAAAAAACGATTGGGGACCACTAATATATTGGGTAGGCCTTTTACCTTAGTTCGTTTCGGGAATTGGCCGATGGAGAAAGGGGTAAATCCGACGAGGTGAAGAAAAGATCCGGAGAGAAGAAGCTAGATCCGACGAGGACACTACTAGATTCGACGAGGAGAATGGTATATCCGCTGAGGAGAAGGGAAGATCCAGTGAGGAGGATGGTAGATCCGGCGAGTAGAAGGGAAGATCCGGCGAGGAGAAGTGTTCTCTCCGACGATGAGACTGCTAGATCCATGGAGGAGTAGGGTAGATCCGGCGAGGAGAAAGGTAGATCCGGCGAGGAGAAGGCTTATTCGGCGAGGATAAGAATAAACCCGGCGAGAAAAGGCGTATATAAGTGAACGGTGAGACAACGCCGTATACAAGTGAAAGGAGAAAAAACGGCGAGAAATAACGAAGAAATGGCGAGAAATAATGAAGAACACGCTGAGAAATAACGAAGAAATTCCGGAAATGTCGGAGAGAAACGGAATGTTCTCTAGGGTTTACGACACTTAGAGAAAACTTCGCGTTTTAGGATTATGATTTACCCACGACCACGTTCGTGGTTAATGCGTGGGTAAATTGAGTACTGGGTATGGGCCAGAATTTAAGAATGGCCCAAAACATTAAGAAACATAGCCACGACTAAATAGCGTGGCTAGGTCGTGGGTAGTGTGCAACTGGATTTGGGCAAGAAATTAAGAAGGGCCCAACGACTTATAAACTTAGCCACGGAAATAGGTTTTGGGAAATTCGTGGGTATATTACAATATGCATGAAACACATAATATGGTTATAACTATATCATTTGAAAACTTTGTGTATGCTCTGCGTGCCATCGTATTTGAGACGCTGTCCCCTTAAGTTTAAACAAACGCTTCAGTCGCTATTGGCATATAGTACATTCTCTAGTTCGGTAGTTTTTTCCCTTTGCCTTTATTTGGCCGATATCTGTCTTTCTCACAAAACCGACACTTGAGTAAGTTTCAATCTCGTGGTTTCCAAAATAGCATGCAGTTGTTCTCTCATACATCAATATTCTGCATCGGCATTTCTAGGGAGTTTAGCAATTTTTTCACGTCATAGTATGTCGCAGGAGCTTTGTTAGGTATCGAAAGGACTCTTTTAATAGTTTCCAGAATATCATCCACTGCACTCGCCGAAAAATTATGTTTTGTCTTCATGCTCAACATAAGCGACACGAGAAACAACTTGGTAATTCCTTCTCTACTTCGTTAGTAGAGTGGTTGATTCGCAGTTTCGAATGCTTTAAATATGTTGTCTCGACATGGCTCCTCGTTTGTTGTGTCCGGGAAACCCTCCTGATTAGTTTCTTCTTCCATGTTGATATGTCCCTCATTAACATACTCGTTCTGAGTATTCATCGGCATATCAATGTTCACTCCAAGACGCTCCTCCGTTTCTTGATTTTCATTAACTGAAACATCATTTCTACTTGATGATTCACCGTGCTCAAATTGATTGCAATTCTCGCCGTGACTCGTCCAGACATAGTAATTTCCCTTGAATCCCATCCGGTAAATTTGTTTCGCCACGGTCCGGAAATCATGTTGCTTCACATTCTGACATCTTCCACAAGGACATAATATAGTGCCTCGCTCTTGAAATCCAGGTTGACAAGAAGCAAAGCTGATAAAACTTTCGACTCCTATTATGAACTCTTTAGATACATTATTTGTATTTGGATCAATTCTACGATCCATCCACTCTCAACTACGAAAAACTTCATCCATTTTGAGGTAACTTTTCTATATTTAAAGTTGTTGTTGTATACAAAATGAAGAAACAATCAGAAAAACATATAACAAAAATACCCACGAACTACCCACGACAAAAAATTCGTGGGTAAGTAATGCCATTCACATCAACATAAAAGTTTTCCGATTAGATTTGCATTTAACTCTATACCCATGGATCGATTTTGTGGGAAATTTCGTGGGTATGGAGCTAAATCGAATTAAATCTGAGCGGTAAATGTCATTATGATTGATGTGAGCGTACCCATGAGGCCACGACGTATATTCATGGTTAGTTTTGTGGGTATACTTCTTAATCCAATTTAATAAAACGTGTTAAATAAATTATGTTAGTTGAAAGTTTAACCACGACACCTCTTCGTGGGTATAATCGTGGGTATAACATTAACCCCATTTAATAAAAACTGTAATAATTAATTATGGTGGTTTAAAGCTTACCCACGAATTATTTCGTGGTTAATTCGTAGGTACGTTTTCAAATCAATTTAATCAAACCTGACAAATTATTGTTTACGGTTGGAGGCCTACCCACGATTTATATTTATGGGCAGGGTCGTGGTAAATATGCCCACGCCCTTATTTCGTGGGAAATCTCTAGCAACCGTACCCACAAATAGTTTTGTAGGAAATTTGTGGTTATGTTCCCACGAATTTATCACAATTTGTTTTGTGAGTATTACATAGGAATATTTTCCTGGCTATCATTCCCACGAAATATTTTGTGGATATATCATGGCTATACCCACAAAATAGTCACAAATTTTTGTAAAATTATTTTATGGGTTTTTCGTGGATACGTCGTGGGTTTATTTATTCTTGGCCAGGTCGTGGCTATACCCGAATTTTTACTAGTGTTACAACACAACTCGAACCTAGCCCAAAGGCGCCTGACTCAAATGAATGCCTAAACATAATCGATTAACTCTTTAAGTGAATTAAGCATAAGGGTTTAGTCTTTACCAATAGAGGATCAATAAAAGGCNTACCCGAATTTTTACTAGTGTTACAACACAACTCGAACCTAGCCCAAAGGCGCCTGACTCAAATGAATGCCCAAACATAATCGATTAACTCTTTAAGTGAATTAAGCATAAGGGTTTAGTCTTTACCAATAGAGGATCAATAAAAGGCCATTGCTCTTTACTCTCTTGGGTCTTTTGGGTCGTTCTTAACTTCTGATCCATTTACTCTCTCTTTTCTCACTTCCTCCAACTGTTTTTCACTTTCACGGTTTATTCTTTTTGTCGGTTTAGTTATTTTCATGATTGATCGCTCCCATAATTCTTCTTGGGTATTATTTTTTTTAGATCAACCACCTTATTCTTTTCTTTTTTTTTCGCNTATTTTCATGATTGATCGCTCCCATAATTCTTCTTGGGTATTATTTTTTTTAGATCAACCACCTTATTCTTTTCTTTTTTTTTTTCGTCTTCTTTTCTTCTTCTTTTCTTCTTCGTTTCTTTTTCTTTTGAATGGAAGAGAGATGGGATCATACTCTTGTTTTATTGTCACACCCTTATATTTCCCATTTGAGGATTCTAGACCGATGCATCTCAAGTCTATGGGCAAGAGTTTTAAAGTATTTTCTATCGTGAAATGTAGAGTCAATGCCAAATGCTTAAATAATTGAAGTGGATATGGTTACCCAAGATGCTTCGTTCTAGTGTGTGCCCCTCAGTTTGCTCATGCTAAGCCACACAACCATCCTTGAAATTAGGCGTGCTAGTGGTTCTTGTGGTCTTAGGCNGTGAAATGTAGAGTCAATGCCAAATGCTTAAATAATTGAAGTGGATATGGTTACCCAAAATGCTTCGTTCTAGTGTGTGCCCCTCAGTTTGCTCATGCTAAGCCACACAACCATCCTTGAAATTAGGCGTGCTAGTGGTTCTTGTGGTCTTAGGTGTTTTTGACATGAAAGGAAGTCTAAAAGTTTTAGAAAATTTTCAAGAAAAACTAAAAAAATGAATAAACGATGTTAAATGGATAGGATCCTCTCCCACACTTAAATTACACAGTCCTTGTGTATTAGAAGTAGGCGAAAAGATTGAAATTCTAAAACTAAACATAGATAGGAAAATAAGAAAGGTACATAGTGGGTTGTCTCACACTTAACGGTTAGTTTAAAGTCACTTAGCTTGATTTGGATAGGCCAAGACGAGTTTTAGCCATATTCAAGCTTGATGATCATGTCTTAAAGCCTTTCAGTGATCTTGAGGTTTGATGCATTTTGAGTTTCAAGGTTCTCAATCTTTTCAATCATGCATTGATTGCAACTGTCTTGTATCTCCAACCTCCAACGTATGTCACTGTATTTATCCTTTACTTCTTCTTCAATTTCATGGAGCCTTTCTTGGTTTTCTTGATGATTCAATACATTCTGATCTTGATAGTCCAACACGTTTTTCAGAGTTTCATTAAAGTTCATGATGGTTGCATTCGTATCGTGCTTGTTGCCCCGGTCGTCCTCTGGTATGCGCATAATATCTTTGTCCTTGACCTCTGGTACGTAGTTGTCGTTGACCTCGTCTAGTTCCATCGTGTTGGCTTTGTACCAACTATAGATCAGGTTTGACGACGTGTAGACTGCTTCTTCTTCCACATCCTTCAGGACTAGTTCACCACTTTTAAAGTTCATCACGACTCCAATTGAGCGTAAGAAGTTTCTTCCTAGGATTAATGATTGATGAGCTTCCTTGGGGTTGTCTAGAACATAGAAGTCTGTAGGAAGTACACAATTCATGATTTTGACTTTTACACCGTAGAGAATACCATATGCCAGATGCTCTTGATGTAAACCATGGAATTGGTTTTCCTTTAATTGAGTGATGATCTGAGGCTTAATCCCGTAGTCCTATATATGGATATCAGAAGGAACAATGGCTGATTAATTCCTGAAAAATGCATCATGGGCTTTGAATTCGCCTAAGGTAGCAAACTGGTCTAGCCTTTCGTATCCATTGGGTCGTGGAATGTTTGGAATAGGTCAAAAACGGTTAAAGTCCTCCATCGGGTTGTACGCAGTAGCTTAGACCGATACATGACTCTCGTGATGTGATCGACAACCAGGATAGTCGTCTGGCCATCCTAGTCGGTACATGACATGATCAGTGTGGATCTGGTGGGTAAGGGTCGGTGAGGTTTGTCTTAAAGGTCTAGAAGGTCAGAGAGGTCGGTAATGAAGGTCTTAGGTTGGAGAGGTCGGTCCAGTCAAGTATTCAGGTCGGTAGGGTGTACTGGTTGCTGCGTGGGTATTGGGGGGGGGGTATGGTTGATGGGTCCAGTGGGTACAGTGGTCGAGCGGTATGGTGCATCGGGTATATCATTTGGTCTGTGAGCTCATTCGGGCATTCAGAACAGTTCGAGAAGTGCATTGGGCCTGTTCGAGCGTTCAGTCGGCTAGCTTCGACCATCAGGTGTTGAGTGGTTCAATACGTGGTGCTCGGTCCTCGATTGCATTGACATGTCGGTTCTCGAGAGTATCAGGTCAATCAGGTGCATCAGTTAGGTTAGAGGATGCATTAGGTCAGTCGTGTGCATCAGTCGGTGTCGGTACATGACATGATGCATCAATGCATCAAGATAGGTTGACTGGTGGTTGATGGGTCGCGACATGCTGGTATGTGAGCTTAGTCTTGGGTCATCATACTGATAGGCATCAGTATGTGTTGATGGTGTGTAGGTCTCAGACCGATGCTCAATAACGTAGGTAATTTGTCGATGTACATTGGTGTGTGAAGCTGGTGTGTAGTGGCGGTTGAGGCCAGTACCCACGGATAGACCGGGGGTCACCGTACTACTTGGATTCAACAAATTCAATTAAGGGCATCGATATCTGGTGGCATGTGCGACTAGATTTTCTTCTTTGGTACGTGTTGTGCGTGCGGAATGGTCGACCGGTATGATGTCAAGATGTTTCATGGTACGATCCGATACGTGTGGAATCACGTTAGTACGTCCGGGTTGGTTCAATTCCGTCTCCTCTATTTTCAGCGAGTTTCCTAGTGCGTTTTTGTTCCCATGGTTCATGCTTGGGTGCTGCTGCTTGCTTCGAGATATGTGAGGTTGTGAGCTTGTTCTTGGGATTGACAGATGTCATCGGTCGGCATGGGCTTCGTTACGCTCGGCGGTATGTGCAAGTACCATAAACTAAGCTTGATGATCTAAGAACGTCCAAGTTTTGTAAAAGAATGAAAAATAAAGTATTTATAGAGTAAAGCGGTGGAGGAGACAAGGTAGGGTGTCCTTTAGGAAAAATTGAAAATCACTTGCACATTAAAGCGAAGTTTCCTTTTTTGATGTCCAAAGAATATTGCTTGCTTTCAATGTTAAGGAGTTCGTCCCACACTTTGATATTTTCCGTTTTTTGTGAGCCAGACTTCTAGAAGATACATAATTGACTGTTCTCAGGGTTGTGCATTTGATGGGCCAAAACTTGAGTAGACCGAGCTTAATGTTTCGATGATAGGTCTGGGGTCCAACATAGATTTCTTGGGTCATACTACCTGGAATGATGCATACTCGGTGGCTTTAGAAATATTATGTGGAATTTAGATGTTTCTACCTTTAATTTAAGCTCAGCATTGCATCATGGTCGTTTCTTATCAAGAACTTATGGATTTTTTCATTTTGTGCTCGGTTTTGACGGTTTAGCGCATTTTCACTCGAATCACTCATTTAGCTCAAAACCTATAAACTTATGAAAACATCTAAAGAAATCAATTATCAAGTCAATAATTACACCAAAACCATCAGTAATATAGACTAGATGAGGGTAAATTATGCTCTCATCAAACTCGCACACCCTAGCATTAAAGCAAGCGGATATTCTTGACTCACAAAATGGAAAGTTTGCTTAATGCTTTAGGAGATTTTAAATTTCTCCTAAATAGAACCTTAGACTCGTCTCCTTCCTCTTGGACTCAATTTAAACTCTAGTTTTTCATGCATTGTAAAAGCTTTTCTTTGATTAGGCTTAGCTTTAGCTTTTCTTTGAGTGAGACAAAGAGGGGTTTCCTCCTGTCTAGTGTGCTCGACACTCCCAATATCCTAAAATTTCAATCTATAGAAAGTTCCTTATTTTTGTTTTGCAATATTTACTTTTCTTGCTTTGTTTCCATTTATTTGTTTCCTTATTTCCTTATTTACTTATTTGGTTAGATTTAGAGTTAAAAGCACAAAAACCAAAAACCCTAATTCGTCTTAGTTTGAGACACGTTTAAATTTGTAGTACCTATCTTCCCTCTCGATTTGATTCTTAAGTACTCAATTGATATAACTGTTCACTTGCAGTCAGTGTGGTGACAAGGAAAAGGTTTTAAAATTTGAGTAGAAAATAAACCACATCATCTTTTTGACGTCATTGTCGGGGAAGTCAAGGATCCAAGAACTTCATGAGTTTAGAACATCAAAGTCTTACCATACTTCAAAGGGAGACAAACAGAAAGAAATGCCAAGTTAGGACGCAATCCTCAAAAACATGGATAAAATACGTACGCAAGGAACTAAAGTAGTCCATGCTAGGACAAGGAAGTGCCAAGGCTCGAAAACTGACAACGAACCAGCTTGAAACCAAACTCGGGCACTCTCACGTACCGTCGTATGTACTCGAGCATTCTCCGACCATACTAGACTAACTCAGACCAGTACCAGTCACAAGAATAGGGTCATAAAATCATCAACATCGAAGATGCCCAACACACTGAGGCACATGCCAAGCAGACTCGAACGTACCATGAGCTTTTAAGGTGCCAAACAGACCGATCTACATCAAACATACCGTACAAGACCGACCTAGCACGTACTCCCGACATAGAATGGTACCAAACTCGATCTAGTCGGACACACTCTAACATACCACTACATAGAATTTGGTTGACCCATCACACAAGCCGCATGTACCGTTAAACACCACTCGAGCTCCCATAACGCCTTGTACCGAATCAACAACTCGACTAAACATCTGGCTGACCCGGTACTACTAGCACTACCGACACGTACTAATGGACCGACCTCGAACTGACCTCTTGACCAATTGATATGTCCTTATTTTAGGGGTTAATAACCTGCCTTTTAGAATGTTTATGAACTCTTTACCGAGTTATTAACATGCTTTTGGAGCCTTTTCGTCTCCTTTTGGATTTACAGGTCTAGAGTAGACATTTGAAGAGCGGAAGCTTTTGGACGTAATTACAAGAAGATTTGAAGAAAATCAAATCCATCAAAGCTTAAGTTCGATCGAACCTCATATATGTTCAATCAAACCCCTACTCCGAATAAGACCATTGAGTTTGATACGCAAAATGTGGGCTCGAAAGAAGAAGTGAGGTCAGATTCAATCAAACCGATTCAAGACCATTTGAACCGTCATACAATATCTAGGATTTAGTGACAAGATCAAGCGGGTTCGATCTAACCAGGCTCGATTCGATAGAACCAAGACACAATTTTCCTTTTTTACGTTTTTGAAGTTCGTGCCCACGCTAGGTATTATATGTTTCTTCGTGTAAGCACTTAAGTCTCTGTGGATCTGATCCCTAAGTACTATATCGACTTTCTATGCACTTGCAGATTTTAGCTGTCTAGGTGATGAGAGTATTATTTACCCTCATCTAGCCTATATTACTGATTTTGATGTTAATATTGGTTTGATATTGGATTTCTTTAGTTGTTTTCACAGGTTTATAGGTTTTGGAGTAGGAACTTGTTAATTTTTCCATTATGAGCTCGGTTTTAGCACATTGCCACTCGAATCACTCCAAGTTGTATGGCCATTCAAGGCTAAGCTTAAATCAAAGCTAGAAACGTCTAGTTTCCTCACAGTTTTGCCTCATGCCATTTCGAACTCTAGATTGGGAGTTCCACTAATTCTTGCAAAAGTTATCGATCGAACGAACCAATCGAAAGCCGGTGAATACCAAATACTTTGAACCATCTCCGGATCAGAACGTGATGCGGTCCTATTATGGATGCAAACATAATTGAGTTATATTTCTAAAGCCACTGATCATTCATCGTTCCAAGTTGTATGGCCTAAGAAACTGCAGTTGGACCGCAGAGCTATCGCCGGAGATCCTAAGGCGTGGCAAGCCCACTTCTGGCCCATCAAATGTGCGGCCCTGACTGTGCCCCCTTCTGGATATTCTAGAAGACTCCCTCACAAAAAAAAATGGAAAATATCAAGACTTGTTACGCACTCATTGGCATTAAAGTGTTGCAATATTCTTCTTTACTTATGTTTCTTGTCTTGTTACTACATGTGACCCTCATGTGTGCCCAAACCTTCATTTCTCTTAGTCTTCAAGACCGAGAGTTCCATGGCTTACTTTCGCGGGTTCCTATTCTTTCTTGCTTTCTTTGCTTTCCTTTTAGATACTGTTTTCTATAAAACATCAAGCCTTTATAGTTCTATATTGGTTGTAAGGAGAGTCATAACATTGATTGAAGTGTTAAGCCAAGCTTCCTTGAACCTATCTTAACCCGTGACCTCTCTACACCAAGCTATTCTCTTGGTTGTTGTAGAGTCGGTTACTTTTGTTTCTTGCTTGTTATTTTTATTATCATTAACCCAACCACACACGTATGTCTTAACAGTATTCATGTGTGAGTATTAGGTAGATGGGTCTAGGGAGTTTCCTTCTAGGAAACTGTTATCTAGATATGGTGGGAATCAGTTCAAAAGGGTGTTCCTTAGGGTATTCTTTCAACCCGCGTTTAATGCTTGGCTAGGCTTGATCATCTAGCCAATGATTCAAGGGACATCTCATAAGGGCAAAATCCTATGAGAATACCATGACCATTTGAGATGAGAGCAAGCAAGAGGAACATTGCATAGAGTAAAAATCCCATGCCTAGACTTCCTTTAAGAGTCTCTTGCTTGTGAACATATCGACTCAATCTTTTGATAATACTAGCATGACCACCAAGGGAACGAATCTGGTCGCCCTAGATTATTATGGTCGAGTGACTATGGGCCCTAATGCACCACGAAAGTGGGGTAGGACCATGCAACCCTTGTTGAGCTCAAGATGGTGAAATAATGTCATCCTTAGGACTGGTTCCACTAGATCATGGTATCCATTTATGGACTCTCCCAAAGACCCAACGTTTTATCTATTAGTTAGTTTCCTTATTTGAATTTGCATTTTTTCCTTTTATGTCTTTGTTTCCTTAATTTCTCATTTCCTTATTTGCTTAGTCGTAGTCTTAAACAACCAAAACCCCAAAACCCTAATCAACTTAGCTCTAGACACGTTTAAACATAATGCATTAGACTTCTTTGTGGATATGATCCCTAAATACTTAATTGACATAGTTATGCACTTGCAGCCAGTGTGGTGATGAGGAAAAGTTTATTTAAAACCTTTCATAGATTTAGTTAGACAAAATAAACCACATCAAGTTTTTGGTGTCGTTGTCGGGGAAGCTATTAGTCTTTAGGTTATAGATTAGGATTTATTGTCTAAGTTTTTCTTTTCAAGTTTCGATCTCATTATTCTTTAGTTTATTTTGCAGTTTATGATACGTAAAAGTCAAGGTTCAAAAACTCACGAAGCTTCAAAGGGAGACAAACCATAAGAAACGCCTAGCTAGGATGGAGACCGATCCAACCCTGTACAAAACACCTTCTTAAGACACCAAGATACTCAAACAGAAGAAAAAAACGCTCAAAACCTAAGGCGGCCACCAACACGTTCGGCTGAGCGTACCGCAACACACACCGAATGTACCGGACCGACCGAAGACCAGTACCGGACCCGAAGCCGAGGTCATGAACTCAGTGATCCTGAGGCAGACTAACCCCACCTGGGTGCGAGCTAAGCTGACCATAACCAATCAGGAAGCTTCCAAGGCGCTGAACAACCGGATCTGAACCAGACAAATACCACATCAATCCAGCACGTATCGTAGACGCAAACCAGCACCATAGTTGACCCATCTGAGCGTACTGATACGTATCGTGGCCATGTACCCGACCAGCCGCTCGTGTCGTTGAGGATGACCCGACCCAATACGCCGACCCTGACTGCAATATACATCCACCTCTCTCTTGTACGACTGGTCCGACCCATCAGTACGTACTGATACGTATCAGTAGTTCAACCCTACTGATCCGACCTTCCACCGTACCGACTATGCGAACAAACATCCGCATGGACGAGCTCCTGCACCCACATCACGTACCGATGCACATATGTACCACGACCTAGGGTCGAGCTCATGTACTGGCGTTCTGCAAACCATTGACCACCAGCCAAACCAATCTACCTATCTGTCTGATGGAGCACCCGACTGACCCTATTTATCTTGGGAACCTTCTCGATGATCTAATGGAGTCCCCGACCATACCGCTGCACCGCCCAACGCACGATATCAACTTGATGCACCGCACCATCCGACTTGTGCACCCATTGGACCACCAAATCGTACCAATGGAGCTTCTGGTACGATTCATCAACCGGACTGGTCCGATTAATCTACCAGACCACCCAAGGTATTTCTCGAACTTCGTTGATCAACCACTTCGACCTTAATCGCACCAGATCCAAGCTGATTATGCCATGAACCGACCGAGGCGACCCGATGATGCCCCCCGACTATCGACCACAACTTGTACCTCCTGTACCAGTCCAAGTCGTTCAGTACGACCCGATGGAGGATTTTCAACCATTTTAGACGACCTAGACCTCTTCCAGTCATTTCACGACCCTGAGGAGAACCAGGGCTCGACTAGTTCACTACTTTAGGCGAATTCAACGCCATTGATGCTTTTTTCACGAATAGGTCAGCCATTGTTCCTCTTATTATCCATAGATTGTGAGATAAAGCCTCAGTTCATCACTTTGGTCAAATATAACCAATTTCATGGTATACCTCAAGAGCACTCAATGGATCACATAAAGACGTTTGAGGAAATCTATTTAACGACTTGATACAATGGAGTACCAACCGACTTCTTAAAGTTAAGGCTCTTAACATTCTCCCCTGATGATAAGGAGCATAGATGGCTCAAGTCGTTACCACCCAACTCACTCACTACTTGGGCTGAGGTAAGCGCTGCGTTCCATGGAAATTTCTATACAATTGTTAGATTTAACCTTCTCTGGAATAAGATCATGAGTTTCCATCAAGGACAGGCTGGATCATTCTTGAGTCTTGGGAAGGATTCAAGGAATATCTAAGGGTTGCCCACACCATGTCTTTGCCCACACCAATCTGCTCAACATGTTTACCGAGGCATTGACCATCAATACAGGTTTTCCCTAGACATGTCTGGCCATGGAAATTTCATGACCGAATCAATCGAATATGCTTATGCTCTTATTGAGAACCTCACAACCACCAACACCAACCACACTGCGGAGTATGACCGAACCGCCAGAGGAACTAGCTTTCACGTTGAGGCTAAGAATTTTTAAGAACTCAACTCACGGATATATCAACTTCAAAGCCAACTCTCAAGAGGATCTAAATTGATTCAATTTTGCAATGATGTGGAGGGGATACCAAGGAGAGATGAATTTGTAGGTGATGCACTAGTAGATGATGAACAAGAAGAGGTAAACTACATTCAAGGATAAAATGGATACAAATAAGGATTCATCAACAACTTCAAGGGTTTCTTCAACCCCTCTTTCTTATAGAAACGCTAATGTTGAGAATCCAAGTAACGAAGTCTATCAAAAAAGCAAGGGGACCAATATTTGAACAATAATGCTCAAGGATTCATGCCAATAGGGCAATATCAGTACAAGAATAAGCTAGCTTTCTGATATGTTGATTATTTCGGTGGGTTTCCTAATCTAATCTAGCAATGTAGTATAGGTAAGATTGGAGATCAGAATGTCGAAACCAACTCAGGGAGATAATCAACTCAAAGTCCTATTATGGATTTTACTAAGTCTAGGTGAAATCAAGTTATGAGATTTGTTCTGTCACTCAAATCCTAAGCAGCAAATTTGGTAAAGATAAAATTTAGAAATAAAAGCAGCTCATGGATCAGGGGAATCGATACAGGCAATGGTTCTCATGCTAGATAGGTTTACTAAGCTCCTTCAGGTTTATCATATGTCTAAGAATACCAAATATAGATAACTCACTCTCGTGATGGAAGGCCCTTTCCTAACATGCTACTACACAATCTCTTGGTAATAAAACATGAATAGAAAGCATTGAATACAATTCCATAAAACAATCAATCAATAACTTAAACAATATCTTGGAAAGAATTGATTAACAACCCATTCATTTCATTCGGGAATTCTATCGAACACCTCTCGGGTGATAAATTTCCTATGATCTAGATTAGGTAGCTACTCCTATTATAGCATTAGGTTCATGAATAGATTGAGGATAGTTATTCTATTTGGATCTGAACCATTTCTAGCAATCAAATCTACCCATACCTAACCCCTAATCCATAAATTATGAGAACTACTCACAACCCATGTCTAGAACACTTAGAGAATTTCTAGTCATGATTTATAAGAAGGATTGAGATTAAAATGAATTGAAATCAAAGAACAAGCAATCAAGAACAAAATCAAATAGAAAATAGAATTGCAATAAAAATAAATACCAAAGTAATCTCTCACAAGTGTTTGAGAAAACAGAGATCTAAAACTTCAAAAACTTAAGAAAAATAAGGAAAAACGTGTTAGGGTTTTGGTACTTGGGTCCTTATATAGTTGGCCAAATAAAAGGTAAAAAATGATAAAAGTGGTGTCGTTGGGGTCTCCGCCGGTCTGCACTGACCGGTGGTGGTTTCCCGTCTGGTATTGGTGGAGGCTCGCCGGTCAGTGCTGACCCCCGCACATGACCGGTGGCATTCTTCCCATTTGATATGGTTGAGCTTTGTCGGTCAGTGCACACCACTGCACCTGACCGACGGTCTTCCTCCGAATCGCTCTGGTTGAGCTTTGTCGGTCAGTGCACCCCGCTGCACTTGACCGACGGTCTTCCTCCAGATCGCGCTGGTTGAGCTCACCAATATGGCTTGACCGGCGGTCTTGGCCGGTGTGGACGACTTTCCCGGGACTTAGCCATTTCTGCTCCTAAAACGCCCCATGATCGCTCAGTTCTTCTACTTCGCCTTCTCTGCACCTGAAATGATAGAAACCATGCAAATGCAACCTAAAGACTCTAAAATGTATCCTAATCTAATGCAAAAGGAATGAAAACCGAATGTTAAATCCACCAAAATATGCACACATCACTTTCACACCCAACAAGTCGAACATCCAAGGGCACTCCGGTCAACAATCAAGCTCCTCTAACCCCGATGACCTAAAGAGCTTGATGCACCAGCTGTTAGACTCCCAAAAGTGACTGACAAAGGAGATCCACGTCAAGATCAATGGAGTCTACGCCTACTTGGACACTCAACTTGCCATGTGAAGAAAATGGACACTCAACTTGCCAACCCGTGGATGCTGTCAAGAGACAAGTTAGAACACTAATAGGGAAGTTGGAAGAGAAACCTAAAGGGTAATGTAACGTCATCGAGACCACTGAGGGTAGCATCTCATATGAGGATCAACCTATAACCAACCTTGGGGATGAGCCTGTCCAAGAATACCCGCAGTACGAAAGAGAAGAAGAAATAGGTGCCGACTATGAGCGCATGGAGATGAGCGACACCCAAAAGTGCACGCCACCACCCAGGGCACCCAAGTCGTCATCATCTCAGCCGCCCAACCGATATCACCTTTACCGACGCCCAAATAAGCCAATAATAGGGGAGAAGGACTTGCACGAGTTCAAGTGCAAAGTGAGAGAAATACCTCATGGGACGACATTTGAAGAAGCATGGAACCTACACAACCTCATAGAACACATCATCAGGTCAGCTGAGACGAGAGTGGAGATTAGGTCTATTTATGATGAGGCAATGAGTACACCTAATTTTCGGCTTAAGGAACTTCCAGAACAACCTGACCCTAGTAGATTCTTCGTATCCTTGAACATTAATGGATGGAGAATTCGAGATATTTTGTGTGATACAGGTTCATGCCTCAACGTAATGTCAAAGGAGACTTGTGAACGCTTAGGGTTAGAAATGAACGACCCAAAGAAAATGATGGTAACTATGGCGGATACTTTAACCAAGAAGTCGTGTGGTTTTGTTCACGATGTTCGATCAAAATATACAAATGCGTGCTACCCACACACTTCTACATCCTAGATATACCGAGAGGAGTTCATTAGCCCATAATACTTGGAAGAACATTCCTAAACTCAACTGGAGCACTCTTGGATTTCAATGTGGAGCACTAACACTGAGGACATTGAGGAGAACGTCATACACACTCCGGTCGAACCAACTTACAAATGGTACAAAGCAAACATTATCGAAGAAGGAGAAATCGATGGCGACCAATTCGAAAGAAACCCAGAAGAAGATCCTGGCGACCAAGCCGCCGACCAGTTCACATCAAACTATAACCTAGGCGACCAGTCGAATGACCTTGACATGGATGAAGACGTACCCGACAATGCGTGAGATGGTCGCGTCGACGACGACGTAGTCGACGTACTAGACCGAACACTTGACACAATCTTGGACAAGCAGTACGAGAGCGTGTTGAATCATAAAGCTTACCAAGACAACATTCTGAACCTTGAGCTCAAGTAAAAGTAAACCATGTAGAGCTGTTATGGAAGATGGAAGTAAAGGACGGATGGAACCAATACGCAATGAAGAAGATAAAAAATCTTGAGATTCAAAACACATTTAACATGAAGATCATTGAAAGGCTTCAAAACATTATCATCAAGTTTGAAAAGGGCTACAAGCCGCCTTGATCCATCCAAGTCAAGCTAAGTGACTTTAAACAAAGCGCTAAGTGGGAGGTAACCCACTAGGTACTTTCCCTATTTTCATATCTATGCATTTAGTTTTAAATTTTCAATCATTTCACCATCTTTTATTACACAAGGGACTGTGTAATTAAGTGTGGGGGAGGATTATATCCATTTAACGAAGTTTATTCGTTTTGTTTTAGTTTTTCCGATTCTTTTCAAATTTTAGACTTCCTTTAAAAGCCAAGAAAGCCTAA
>OVAO01000518.1:2832-20631 GCA_900406285.1 Biscutella auriculata | reverse complement strand
TTATATTCAAGGAACATGGTTGCGGAATTATGTGTCTGAGTTTATGGCATTAAGCTTTATTAACAGGCTATTAACTCTTTATTGTGACAATCAAGCCACAATCTTCTCTTCGAAGCATGATAGGATAACGAAAGGGTCCAAGCATATGGACATTAAGTACCTATCGCTAAAGCAAGATGTTAAAAGAGGAAAGTTTATCATAGAACATATAGGCACTGGACTTATGGTTGCAGACATCTTTACGAAAGCATTACCGCCCAAGACCTTTAAGAAGCATGCAGAAAGTATGGGTCTTGAGGAAAACACTTAAGGTTGATGTCTCATTATGTATATGCCTATGTATGATAAATAAAGGAGCTCATTATGACTTTCCACATCTTAAGTATTCTGTTTCCAATGTGCACACACATAAAAGTGTTTGGATTAAAGATAACAGAATAAGTCTTTACAAGACATAAAAGAGACCATTATGATAAACTTCTGCTTATGGTCTAACTATGAAGGTAGTCAATGTTGTGGTACATGGAAGGGATCGTGTTGCGGAATAATGTGTGACCGCCATGACTTGCATTGATTATTGGATTAGCCAAGACACTTATGATGACCAAAAGAAAGGAAACTTAAGTATAACATATTAAGCCGACCTAATGATTCCTTGAAGAAAAGTAGTATGGATTATACTAACGACCAAGTGGGAGAATGTAAGAAATATGATTTTTTATTATAATCATAATTCTTCCTCATAATGTGGTCTTATAGTAAATCACTTTTCTTATGGAAATGTTATACATTAAAGTAATATTTGGTAACCAAAAGGATTTGTATAATAGAAGAAGTTTAATTCCAAATCATATTAAGGATGATGTGTCATTATGAGATGCATTAAGAGCTTATGTGTTTGTTGACAAGATTATGTGTCACTCTTATATTATTCACATAATGACTAAGTGATGACTAAGGAGAGAATAAGAGAGTACTTTTTATAATGCATGAAAGAATAAGCTAATTGCATTGACACTTGTCATAAATCTCTACTATGATGGATGGTTGAGAATTAAAGAAGAAAGTGGAATTGGGTCCTCTCCTCACCTATAAATAGATGTATTTGCTCCATCATAAAGATATCATCAAGAAAACCAACTTAAGAGAAAACACGATATTAAAGTAAGAAAGGTTTAAAGGGAGAAGAGAAAAACACCAATCTCCGATTAACGATCAAAGTCGCCTCCATAACCGATCCACAATAATCATGAACGGAGGTAACCCATAAACTTTCTTATTATCTATTATGTGATTAATTATATAGTCTAAATATCTTAGGATTCATGTATCTCTATGTACAGGCCCGACCCACCTATAGGACCTGAGAAACATTGGTTTTAGGCCACCTAATAAAACAATAATTTGGAGGCCACAAATTTTAAAATATTAAATAGACAAGCTTTCCTTTTTTACATTAGTGTTTTGCCTTTTTAATAGCGACTGTTAAGTCAATTTATGTGTTTCTTTTTTGTCAATAATAGTTTTCCTTTTTATAACAAATTTTATTTTTCTACAATGATTTGGTTTTCCTTTTCTACATATTTTTTCTGTAAAATGTCTTTTTCCCCTTTTTTACAGCAATTATAAGAAAACTTTCCAATTCTACAGTAGTCTTATTTCTAAAATTCAGTTTTTTTAGTAATATCATCTCATTCAATTATCTATCAATTTATAAATTTTCCCAAATTTATAATTTATATAGAAAACACTTGATTTTTTTTTCAAAATTAATATTAGTTTAATTTATATTGTTAAATAATTTATTGTTTATTAATGATTTAATCTTTTAATATTTTATAATATACCACATATGCGTTAGGCCACGATTCTTTAAGGACCGACCCTATTTATGTATGTATATAATCGATATTTATATACATAGAGAATTATGCTTATATGTGGAAGTGTGGTTATACGATGTTATCCATTGGTGTAATTGTTTCAAAGTTACATCCTGAATTTTTACTCTGTATTACGTCTGTTTTCTGTCTATTTAAGTGGAGGGTAAGGGGCAATTGTCATTTGGTAGCTAGAAACTTAGGAAGATTTTTTTTACCAAGAATAGAATCTCCATTGTTGTATTTTACGTGGTCTATAGATCCAACTCTTTTCTACTGTAAGTCGAAACTGTTTTAATATGATCTAACACTCAATTGTTGAATGCGAAAATGAATGTTTAGCTGCGTAAATGTTATTTTGTTTTTATGTAGTTGTAACATATGCAGTGGACTCATAAGCTTTTGCAGTATTAGTTTTGATCCCATAAACTTTAAATTTGGGTAACTCTTGGGAAAATCTCTTTTGAGGAAGAGATGTTGCCATCCTTTGGTTTAACATATCATATCTTAAGAAAACTTCTGTATGAACTGTAACGAATGTATGACAAGAAAAAGAAGAAAAAAACTGTTAATATTTTAACAATAAAGATCGAAAGATGAAATCAAATGTAATTGCAGGTTGAGAGAGGATCAATCTCCTTCTTAAAGAGGAGGCAAGACTCAGTTTCATCTTGCATATGCAAATGAAACATGTGAGTACGTATGTTATGTTTGATTCCAGTAGCGATGAGATATGAAGATCTTCTTGGTGGTCATGAAGGGACGACATGTGAAACTAAAATCAAGATAAACAAAATTTCTTTCACCAATTATTTTTTACCATGTTATTAATTAAAAATGTTTTGAACTTTTTAAGAGATTTTAGATATTATGCAATACGCATCATTGTACGTCCAGTTACTTGATTATGTTAAGAAGAGCAGTGATAGTGTTTGTATCAAAGAATGTGAAAACGATATTCAGTGGTGAGTACTACGAATCTTTAATGGAAAAAATAATGTTTGTTGTGGAATGAAAGACAATATTACACCAACTTGGCTATCAAAAGGAAATAATTTATAAGGTTTATTTATACACAACTCACTTTCAAACCTTCTGCGAACAAAACTTTAGACGTAGTTCTAGAATTTTCTTAGATTTTAATTTTAACACTCATTCTAATTTAAATTTTGTGACCGAGAAAAAATGTAGGACACTAACCAATTGTGCTCGGTTTTGATCTAAGAATAAAACTAAAATTTTGTATAGTTAATTACTTATTTGGATGAATTAAACTTTTTTTATGAATTTACAGCAAATTGGACCAAATTAGTTGTACAATGTAAATACTGGGAATTTTTTTTGAAAATAATATATATAAGAGATTTAAAATCTTAGTAGATAATAATAATAAAAATTTCTATCAATCATAATAATAATAATTTATAAAATAATATTGATAAGTAAATATTAAATGATTAAAATATTAGTAGCGCGGATTCTTTCCTACTAATATATAATATTGTCAATTTGGCCAATTTTATGATATGCAATCAAAATTATGAATAAAGTAAGAATGAAATATTTTAACCAAATTTATTGTCAAAATTAGAAAAAAACTATAAATGTATTTTGTTTTTTTGGAAACAAGTATTAATTACATAATAATGTATTATCAAAATTAATAGTAAAAAATCATGTAGTATGAAAGATTTTTTTAATGACTANATTACATAATAATGTATTATCAAAATTAATAGTAAAAAATCATGTAGTATGAAAGATTATTTTAATGACTATATATATATATATATATCCCCTATATACTAATTAAGAAACATTTTATAAAATAATCTTACCCACGTGTGAATTACATAATATGTCACTATATATATTATTAGAAATATATATTATTATAACTGATTTTAATATATCACGTGTGATTCTTAATATTATTATAACCATATATCACATATTTCACTTTTTAGGAATATATATTTCTTGAATCTAAAATATATAAAATTGAAATATAAATTGATAATAACTATTGATAGATAGCTATTTAAATATTTAATATAAATAAAAACAAATAATTTGAATAATTATTTGATTAATAATAATAGTAGTTAAATATTGATTTAGGATATATTGTTTTGTTGGTGTAGGTTTGAAAAGATTTTTATAATAACTATTGATCGATAGTTATTTAGATATTTAATATGGATAAAACAAATAATTTAAATAATTATTTTGATTAATAATAATATGTAAATATTAATTTAGGATATATTATTTGTTGGATAGGTTTGAAAAGATGTTTTGGAGATTTAATATTATGAATATATTTATAAATGGACAATTTAGATTGTAGAGCACTTTTTTAAAGTAATTAGAGAAAAAACATTATTCTCTCTTGAAGCACTTTTGTGATAGGTGATTACTATTATTCCCTTTAACTAAATAAGAGTAACGAGCCTTTAACAAATTTGTCTCGTTTCTCATTATTTTTGTTTGATTTTAGAGTGATTTATGAAAACAAAAGCCTTCCCAACCTAAATTTTCAAACTCAATCCACCATTACTAAATCGTGAAAACTCCAACCCATTGACTTTATCACCGGAAACCTCCAACCTAGCGAAACACTACCCAACTCGATTCATCCAAACCAACCCACGACCACACTTCTCCTTCTCTGTCGTCGATTTCGCTTACCGTCATCTTCTTTCTATCGCTCGTCGTCGCTATGCTTCACTCTTCGAGCTTTCTTCTCAGTCGGTTCCCACCGAAGAAGAAGCTTCGTCGACGAAATACGCTCTCAGAATTTTTAATCAAAAGCTACAACGATTTACTCCACTTATGGTGTAGCTCAAGCTACAAGATTAGAACGGAATCTGTTGGTTCCTTGAATGCCCAGGTAAGATCTCTTTTCTAATCACAAAATCTGCAATGAGAGGGAATTGAGAATAAACTAAAATAGGAAACTAACTAGAGATCCTTAAGATGCGCTGCAACTTATGGTGCTCTCTATCTTTATTCGGCTTCTGATGAATCGCTCTTCGTCCTTTTTCACTTTGACTCTTTCTTTTTTGGGTATCAGGTTTGTTTATTTGTTTTGATTTCTGTGTAGAACAACAAAACTTCGTCTCTTTGCCGATGAAGGCGCAAATCGAATCTACGAAGAATTACCTTTCGTCTTCCTTGATAAAGATGTTTTGGCAATTAGAAACTGGTTAACTTTTCTAAAATCTTTCTACGAGTTCTGATACTTTAGAAAGAGATTAATTTAAACTTTGTAATTGTTATAATTGGTCTCCAATGAAATAGTCTAAATGCACTAACTTTGTTCAATAGATCCGAACTCTATTCTTATGATTTGATAGATATTAGTGGATGGTAAATTACACAGTATGAAGAGAATCTTGAAGAAATTATCTATTTTTACCTTTTTGAACTTGAATTTAGTGGTTATATACTTCACGAAGCAATGCGGTAATGCGATAACATATGGAGTATTGAGATAAAGGACGACCATAAATTCATGTTTTATAGTTCACCGTTTTGTGGTTCATAAATTCATATAATATTTGACAAATTCATAAATTCATGTGTTACAGCATTGTCTCGTGATACCATAATATCTCAGATTATTAGATAATGTTTGGTGGTCACTTAACATGCTATTTTTACCATAAATTACGACCATACATTCATATGTTTCAGTTCATTGTTTTGTGATCATATGTCATTGAGTTACACGATAATGTATTTTTGATGGTGTATTTTTCTGTATTTTTTGTGGTGTATATTTCTCCAAAGTTACATTTTTAGTAACGACCATAATATTTCAAATTTGCAGATGTGTTTAGTGGTTACTCACTTGTGCTCAATTAGATAATTTTGTGATCAGAAGGATAAAATCGTCATTTTATTTGAGAAAAAACACTTTTTCTTTTCAAAAGTGTCTCAATTGCTAATCAATCCAACAAGTGCTTCAATTGCTAATATCTTTAACAAAAGTGTGTTTATTGCTAAATACCCCTTTATAAATCATTATATGTATCATCAGAGAATTATAATTAAATATTCATGAAGTGAATTGGAAAAATTAGGCTTAGTTCATTTATTAAAACTTTATTCATAACTATATGATCATAAATAAATTAATATTAAATAAATTACAAATTAAATTTAATAATTTTGTATTATATATATATATTAATCGATATTGTATTGATATTATTTATAAATAAAAAATATTTGTTAAGATAATATATAAAAATTATATTATATTTTTTTAGATTTATCTTTATATTTTCTATTATAAAATTTTATACATGGTACGGATCAGAAAAACCTTATTAAATTTTCTATTACTCTCGCACACACAAGTATAACTAATAGCAAACAAAACCTTATCGCATTTTCTATTACTCTCGCTTATCGTATTTTCTCTTATCATTTTACCCAAGATGTCAGGTAACAAAAGTATTTTTATCTAAACTTTCTTCAGTTATTTCATGCCGTTTTTACTAAATTATTCTATCACTGATGAAAAAATATATTATGTTTTGTGCTTTGATTTTACTAAAATATTAATTGAACATTGTACTAAAATGTTATAATTTTTGTGATCCAAATAGGTACACAAATGCTCAGAATATGTTCTGAGGGATGTAAAAGCGCACCTCAATGCAATTTAAAATGCAAGTTGATGAAATGGTATGAAGGGGTTTGTCTAAGAAATAAAAGATTTTGTAGCTGTAAAGACAATCCAAGATCTCAAGAGGATTCCCCAATTCTAAAAGTTTGAATAGTTAACAAAGTTCTTATTTTATATGCTCTCAAATAATTCTCTATGAATAAAATTATATATCAAAATGGTACATCAGTAGTACCTCATTTGAAGTTATATATATATATATATATATATATATATATTTTGCATATATCATATACGAAATTCAATAGTCCGTATACCAAAAAGTATGTGACAATTTTACTTTTTGGGATCATTATCATATTCAGGATCGACCCAAAAGTATATGATGTCTAAAGCGAATAAAAAATATGATGCTCCATAAACATAATTAATTTTTCTACTTTGGATTACATCATAAAAAAAAACATTGTATATATATACAATCTCAAGCAACATTATTCAGGAAAGATCATTCTCCTAGTTTTTCTTGTTACAAAATCATTTATCAATTTGTGAGATTCAAGCTTTTCAATTAAGTCAAGAGATAAGAAAAATACACTAACATAAATTATTTAAAAATTAAACAAAAACAAATATTTTAGTTGTATGAAATTAATAGACTAACAACAACAATTGACTAAGTTTATGCAACGATCTATAATTTATGTTTTTAATAATGATTATAAATTAACTGATTATGAGTAAATTAACCGCAACAATTTATACTTTCTATTTTAAATTACGATTAGAAATTTAGAAATAAACTAACAATAATGATATAGAAATTTAGAATTTAGGCAAAAAGTAGAAATTTGAAAGCCCCACTATAGTAGCGATTTGTTCAAAAATTATGTAAAACAAAATGAGAAAGTTAGAATGTTATGTGATGAGAAAAAGAAACTAAAAACTATTTGAGAGAGTACGTTTTATCCGCTATCTAAAGTGTCAGACCTACTATGACGGGCGCTTTGAGAGCGCTTAAGGAATCATCATGGTAGCTTACGATAGGAGCTTTTGACCGCTAAGGCATATTTCTTGTAGTGATAGTGATAATCCTGGAAATCGTAGTGATGTCAAGTCTCTTGTAGTAAGTGAAGTACATGGAATTGGTGGGACTGAATTCATTTTTGGAATTGTAATTTGGTCTGATTTATTTTCCGTTGTCAACATAGTGAGCAAAACCTTGCAAGCAGAGGATATTTTGGATTCTTGTTTGGTTTAAAGAAACTAAAGTTAGTAAAAGACGATGAGTTGATGGCATTTTATATGAAGCTTGAATCGATCCTAAGACATGATGTGCATTCTGATTTATATGGACAAGATCTGTTTATGGAACTTAAACTCGTAAGAGAAGTGTTGCCAACATAAATTACAAAGGTTGTTGAGGTGCTAGAATTATTGAAAAGAATGGATGGTTTTTATCCAAACATGGATTGTTTATCGTATATTGTTGACAGTTCTAGTCTCAGTTGATTCTGCGGAATAATTTTTTAGAAATTGAAACTCATAAAAAATTATCTACGTTCGACAATATCTCAAGAGCACTTGAATGGTTTGACGATGATATCAAGAACAAGACTTGATTGAAAAACTCGATAAATAATTTTATAGTAAGAAAAACTAGAAGAATTGTCTTTCATGAATAATGTTGCTTGAGATGGTATATATAATATTTTTTATGTAATTCAAAGTAGAAAAATTTATTTATGATTATAAGACATTATTTTATTAATACGTTTTAGGCATTCTATACTTTTGGGTCAGTCCTTTCTACTTATTTTCTTTACTAGAGTGAACTGTTTGACTTAATTGTTTGTTTCTTGTGTGATATTTCACAGATCTAGTTTATTCAGTAGATATTAATTATTTTCTTTCGAGATGAACATAAGGATTGAGATGTAGTCTTAAACAGTTACATTGCATAGTACTACACAAAGATTTCAAACACACTAATAGTTTCCTCTTCAGCATCACGAAACGGCTCATGGAGCCGTAAGACCTGCACATCACGAAATGCAAATAGACTGTATTAGAACACATAAAGTAAACAAATGCATATAGATTATTTCGAACTTAATTTATATGTTTACACTTGCGTGGGAAGAAAATTTCTACAAAAATACCCTTTTTTAAATTTCTCTTAAAAGTATTAACAAAGCAAACAAAATCGAAATGATATATAGACTTACTTCCACACTTGGTACCACGAGCTACGGGTCGACCGCATTGACGGATGACTCCAACAGCATAACTGAGATCATTGGCACTGACAAGAGCAGCGAGCTTTGGGGTTACGATAGAACAAACGCATGTCATAGGAGTCACCCTGATTCTAAAACAACACTCCGGAGTTGGAGACAGCCTCAACAGCAACCTCTTACATGCATTCACTAGTACACGACGTTGTGCATGGCAGTAACTCTCTCCAGCTACCATTTCGAGGGTAAAGCTACAAAACAACATTAATATGATTACTGACTTTATTATATCTCTCTTCTCTTCCATTTTTCCAAGTTATATGTTATTGATGTCTTGATAATACCCTATTTATAAAGACAAACTTAGCAAAAATGCCTTTGATCTCTCCAATAACAAACTCTGTAAAAGAAAGAAGAAGAAGAAAGTCTTTGTTATAACAGTAGTGCATATAATCGGTGAAAAATGTGTGGTTTATCTTATTTTCACATACAAAATCTTTAAACCAAACGAAAAAAGAACAAAATTATTTACGAGTGGTGGGCTCTTTTGAAAGCTTGACATTATATGATGAAGTCTTCTTATAAGTCATTATAATGTCGACGCGCTTTGTCCTTTCACTTTACCTAAAATTCCAAACTATCATATAGCCTATATAGTTTATTCACGTTTTAGTCCACAGATATATACACACGCTAAAACTAGTTTTTATTCCACATTGTGAACGTAAGGTCTATAATTTTGGAACGACCGACTTGAATATTTGATTATTTCAGCTTATAAATTACTAATAAATAAATAAATAAAATCTTCGTTCGACCTTAGGAAAAAAACTGATATAATCACGACAAATTTCATGGGTATATACTGTTTTTCGTGGGTATAGCCTCGTGGGGTTTTTCGTGGCTAATGATTATAAATTAAAAAAAAATTATAGTCGGAGATCACCTTCACCGGTGGTCCGCCGGTGTACCACAGCGCCAACACAACACCGGCGGCATGAACTTCCGTCGCAACAGTGACCTCAAGAGCCGCCCAAGGTAAAATGCTAATTAAATCACTCATTTGAGTTGTAAGGGACTCGAACCCGGGTGGGAAGTACCACACAAAGGTGCATTGACCACTGGACTACTGTGACGTTGATGTCCTCTTTTAGTAGCACTATAATATATTACTATCTTCATTACTAACGTTTTAGTTTTATTTATTTTTTATTATAATTGGGTTTGTCTCGGGTTTAACCGATATGCTAGTATGATGTTATTGATAGTATGAAATTTGGGGATATTTATTGGTTTAGTTCGGTTCGGATTATTTGTGCTTCGATTTGTTTTGGTTCGACTAAGTAAAAAGTTAATTTCTCGAAACTTTTAAAAATTATCGGTTTAATTCAATTTGGATTATTTAAGATATAATTATATAAATATGTTTAATATATTCTTGTATATATATGTGTGTGAAAGATGATTATTTTGAAATGATAAGGGTTTGATAAGAGTAATACATCATATAGTATCATCTCATTGCCCGCCTCGTTGATTTAGTTAATTTTTAATAGTTTATTTTTCAATTTATTTTGATATAAATATTTATTTATTCTTCGTTCATATTTTCAATTTTCAATTTTTTATCTAAATATTTATTTAGTATATTATTTATTTTATCATTTTTACTCTTTTGTGGTTTAGAGTTAGAATATATGATTTATGATATAAAGTTAAGAGTTCAGTTTTAGTTTAGAGTTTATGAGGTTAAAGTTTAGAGTTTAAAATTGAAGTTTTAGAGTTTTGGAATATAAAGTTTAGAGTTTAGAGTTAAGGGTTGAAATTGTAGATTTTAGGGTTTAGAATATATGATTTAGAGTTTAGAGTTAAGGTTAAAGTTTTAGAGTTTAGAGTTAAGGTTAAAGTTTTAGAGTTTAGAGTTAAGGTTAAAGTTTAGAGTTTATGATTTATGATTTAGTGTTTATAATTTTGGGTTTTTTATTTAGTGTTTAAAATATATGATTTAGAGTTTAGATTTTAAATTTTGAATTTAGAGTTTAGAGTTTTAGAGTTTTAGAGTTTAGAGTATATATATATAAGGTTAGAGTTTTAGAGTTTAGGGTTTAGAATATATAATTTAAAGTTTTGAATTTTGGGTTTTTATTTTTTAGTCTAGAGTTTTGAGTTAATAGTTGGAGTTTATGAGTTTATAGTATAGGGTTTAGGGTTTTGATTTTGTTTATAAATTAGTCACGAACACATTTCGTGGCAAATTTGTGGCTATTTTGATTTAGCCAGGAACATATTTTGTGGGAAATTTGTGGCTATCATAGCCACGACCATATCTCGTGGTTAGTTCGTAGCTATTTCATGGTTCTTTTCCCACGAAAAATCCACAAATATGTATCTTGGATTTTGGTGGAAAATTGGTGGGAAATTCGTGGGTATTATTAGCCACGAAAACTTTCATGCGAAATTTCATGGGTAGTTTTTTTTACTAGTGTATCAATATTTTAAAAAAAAAACATATTGTTTTGAACGCATATTTGGAGTGATCGATGTGCTCCTCCGGTAGTGGAAGACTAAATGATGTTTGCTTCGTTGGTTGACCAAGAAGACTAATAGGTGGAAAACCTAATTGACTTTGAAACTATATATACCCTTAATTCCTTAGTACTACTCCGAAAATAAGATACATATTTTGGAACTTAAAGCATGTCTATAATAAAGTAAAAACCAGAGTTTATCAAATAAGAAAATGAGTTTTACATAGGGGATTTATCCAAAAGAACCCCACTAATTTTCAATTAATCCATTTTTCAATAATCCATTATTAATCTTTACTGTTTTAAATAATGAAATAAATTTCAACTAAAATCTTTTTTTTTTCGAAAATTCTTAACTAAAATTTATTAAAAAATTAATCATCTTTTTTTGCCAACAAATTTAATCATTTGTTTATACAAACACTAGATTTTGATCCACACCATACTTGAGATAAAATATTATATTATATATATTTATAATATTTTGGATTGTTAATTTTCGAGTTATTTTTTTAATCATGCTAAGATATGATTGATACAGTCTAAGATTTCAAATTCTAAAAATTAAGTATTCTGAAAATCTAGATATTAAAATATTCAAATTTAATATAATATTTTCTAAATTTCGATAGAATTTGAATATTTTAAACACCGAAAAATTGAATATGATATTTCCTAAATCTACTACGTGAATGACATGTAGGCTAAGTGGGATCTCAATTAATATATATGATGTGTTTAAATATGATTGATAGAATCTAAGTATTTTAAAAATTAAGTATTCTGAAAATCTAGATATTAAATATTCAATTTAATATAGTATTTTCTAAATTCGATAGAATTTGAATATTTTGAAAAACGAAAAATTGAATATAATATTTCCTAAATTTACTCTGTAAATTTTAAATATTTTTATTGGTTAAATTTAATAACGTGTCCCTTAATTTTCTCATTGAGCGACACATAGATAAAATGAGTCCTCAACTAATATATATTAGATTTTTGACTCACGTCATGCATGGGATGAAAATATTTATATTTAAAACGATTTTTCATATATATATATATATATATATATGATTTTAATATAATACTAGTTTATATATATTGAATAATTTATGTATGTTATTTAAAATTTGAATCTTAACGTATACAAAAATATCTATAATTTTATATGAATAAATAAATTACTTAAGTTCATATTTTTAAGAGTTATACACAAATAAAAATTAAAGGAGGTATAACACATACTTAAAACTAAATAAAATGATACAATTAAATATTAATTTTTTATTATTTAATGTTTTTGGTTAGTAAATATTTTTAAAAATAAAAAATATCAAATCTTTACTATTTGATTTTATTGGTTAGAAAGCAAATAATAAAATTCTGAAATCAATTTAAATAACAGTTTACGAGGGAATGAATGTTTGAAATAATTAATATGATATAATTAGATATCAATTATTTATTATTTAATTTGATTGGTTAGTAAATATATGAGTGATATATATTGTAATTATTATAGTAAAGAAAACCTTATTTCAAATATTTTCATAGAGATATTTTGGAGCTAACACATCATCATGGTATACCTATAAATAACACGTAAGAGTAAGGTTATTCTTTAAAAATGTTTCTGAATTAATATATAGAAGATGATATGTTCATATGTTTTTAAGTTATGACACATTATTCTAAAAAATCTTCTATTTAAAATTTAAATATTTTGATTGGTTAAATTTAATAATGTGTCTCTTAATTTTCTCAATGAACGACACGTAAACTAAATAAATTCAATTAATATATATGATTTACTCATACATAAATGGAGATGATTAAGTGAAGTGAACACATAAGGCCATAAAAAACTAAATTCTTTGGAATTAATATAACTTCTTTCGAAAACAATGTTCCAAATAATCATCAAGTCCAACTCGTGACAATGTGGTAAAAGCAATCCCAATTGCATAAGAATGCATTGTTGGTGATGAACTGTATATTTCAGCCTAGATTCGAATAAATTGAATAATCAAAAGCTTCGAAGAAAGAATAAGTCGATGAAAGATTCACCAAAAATGAGAAGTTCGCCGTAATCCAGTTCGAAAACATAATTTAAATTGGATGAGCTAGTTTATAAATAGAAAATAGTATTTAATGTCATTCATGTTTTACTTTAAACATCTAAAATCTACAAGTGTACAAATAGTTACGATAGTATTTAAGAATTAAATTCACAGAGATTAAGATGCTAACACTAAAAAATATATAAGATTTAATAATGATTAAGACGTAAGTAAAAATGATGGTGGTTTGTAACAAAAAAAAATGATGAGAGCAAAAGGAGTAAAACAAGCAGCGCAAAATGAATATATATATATAAACATACAATAAAATCTAGGGAATATTAAAAGGGAGTTTGGCGGGAACTACTCAAACATATGGTCGAAAATAGAACTTAGGATCTATGGAACATATCTTAGATTCCTGAAAAAACTCGTCAAACGTCCAACATTCGTCACTCAGTGTCGGACTAGAGTTACAACTAATACATAATCTAATCTATGTCTCACTTACTAAACCTATGAAAATAGATTCATCATGGGTCTTAGGTGTGAATCTACGCCTAACCAAACCTTTTAGGTACTAGCAACATCACTAATGCTAGCCCCAAGAACCTAGAAATCCCGGTAGTCCAACCAAATTGTTATCCCTTCGAACTAGGCATGTTTGGTTAAACAAGATTTAATAAAGGTTAACTATAAAAGAATTTCTTAAATCTATAAATCATAATCCATATCGATTTCTATATGAATAAAACCTTAAGCGGAAGCGTACTTGATGAATCCATGATTATGAATCTGAATGACGGAATGAATCTTCCAAAGCAAATCATGAATGACTTTAGTTCTCTGGTGATGGGATCCAGAGAGTTATGTATTGTCGGCTAGGGTTGCTTTGGGGACCATAACCCTCTATTTATAGAGAATCAATTTCTAGTTCGGCCCTTCATCAAACTAGAAATTGCCTAAGGTATCCACAATTAATTATTCCATAACATTTATGCCTCAAGTCTTTTACTTTATTACAAAAGTGACCACCTAATATTTGACTTAATAATAATGACCCTGACACATTGAATAATACATGTGTGACCCCAAAATAGATCTTACAAAATAGACTCGATCGATCTCGCTTGTTAGGTAGAATCAATCAAGTCTAGACTTGCTTAGTTATTGATTTCAGTGATTCAATTAATTGCTTGTCAGACTTGAATCATCATAAGCCTTAGATCCAATTTATCATATTGAATCCATGCTACAAATCAACTACCAAGGGAGTATCCTTATGTGTTCCTTTTCTCTAGCCTAATCAAACATGAACTCTAATTTATCCTTCTAGTGAAAACCCTAGATTTAACCTAAGAACTACTCATAGATGACCAGAGCAATCAAAAAAATCATTGAAGAAAGCATAGAGACAAATGTTGAATAGAAACACGAGTTCCAGATTACAAGTTGTCAATTCAAATTTTCTCCCTAGAGCTTAATCTAACAAAAATCTTGAATACAATTGAAAACCCTAAAAACAGAAAACTAAGTAAAAATGTAAAAAGTCTGTCAAAATCGTGTCTCTCTTGTGCTTTTATACTTCCCTGTGATTCAAGTAGGCTTTGAGATTCGAAACTTGAAAAGATGAATTTCGGCTTTATGGTTCGATCAAACCGGGTGTAGTTCGATCGAACCCGACTTGATTTTGTCACTGAATCCTGGTATTTGCACGCTGGTTCGATTGGCTTTGATTTGGATCTGGTTCGATCGAATCAGGCCTCACTTCTTCAGACGATCATGCTTTCTATGGATCTGATCCAACGGTCTTGCTCAGAGTAAGGGTTCGATCGATCCATATATGGTTCGTTCGAACTTAATCCTGGGCGGATATGAGTTTCTTCAAATCTCCTTGTAAATGCGTCCAAAAGCTTCATTTCCTCAGATATTCAATCCAGAACTGTGAAATCCTGAAATGAGACGAAAAAGGCTCGAAAAGCATGTTAATAACTCGTTAAGGGGTTCATAATCATGCCAAAAGGTAGGTCATAAACCCCTAAAATCAGGAGATATCAGTACCCACCAACGCAAAGGAGGAAAGACACGTGTTAGAGAAAGAAATTAAAGAGATATAGAGTTATTTTTTAAATACGCTCGCATCCGAGTTATCTTGTATTCTATCTTAAAGACTCGCGACCTACGTGACCATCATCGTTACAACTTGCAATTTGCCAAAGATATATAGAAAATACGACGATCATCATCAACTCCTTTTACATGAAATCTTTCTTTTCAAGCACTTTTCCATTATCACACTTACTACAACACACTTACTTACGTGCACTTACTATTTTTGTTCCCACGAACTCATAACTTATTTATTTAGGCATTTACTACTTATTTACCATTTCGACACCTTAATTTTTCGTCATTTACTTTAAACAAACTTTTATTTTGCTTATTTTTCTTCTTAACCATTTTCTTACAGTGAGAAATTCAAAGAAGGTGAATGGCGAGATTTGAGAAAGTGATGGAGGGATATACTCTAATTGACATTGATTCCCCAAAGAGGGATATACTTTAATCTCGAACGCATAATTTGTAGAAATGAAAATCACATTACGAAACCAATAGACTTAGACATTAAGAGATGTTGATGATTGGGTAAGGATTCCAACAACATAGATGATTGAGTGAAGATTTGAGTGATATTGTTTTGGAATCACAAATAACTCTTGATTGAGTTAAGAAGTTGATATATTTGCTAAATCAATTCACATAAAAAAAGTTTGAGAGTATAGATTATTATTGTTTAAAGTCACACATAACGCTTGAATAAATTAAGGGTTCATATAAAAAGTATAATGGAGATGTATAAAATTGTAATTTTCAAACATAAATTTTATATTATCGTCTATAATAATAAAACATAGCATATATGCGTGTAGCGCGGAAGAACTTGNTGCTTATTTTTCTTCTTAACCATTTTCTTACAGTGAGAAATTCAAAGAAGGTGAATGGTATGAANAAAACATAGCATATATGCGTGTAGCGCGGAAGAACTTGTAATGATATGAATAATTCAAGATTAGTATATTTGGCTAAAGAATTTACTATATATTGATCACTAATTAACTGAAATATGAAAATAATAATTGATAACAAATTAGCAAAATGTCTTCAATTTATTCGATATATGAAAGATTTATTTTTATTTTCACGATCTTATATATAAGCGTTTTCCATGAAAGTGATTATTGTTGTATATATATCTATATATATGAATTTTTTGAAAAATAAATCTCAATTCCCACAATTAACTTTGAGATGATGAGATTGATTTGCAATTTATGTATACAAAAAAGTACAATTGGAAAATAATCATAATTGAGGCTTTTTTCCGAAAACACTACATACAAAAACTTAAAACTTGTCTGGCACAAAATATAATGTTAAGAAACAGTGAAAAACTTGCACCTCTTACTATCTTCCGACAAAACAAAAATTGGGAAAAATCCTTTAAAGAAATTTTATTCTATATAGGAAATATTTTGTTAGATAGAAATAGATGTGTCATGTTAAGATTAAAAACTAAGAATTTTAAAAATAGGATTTGGTTTCATTTTGTAATTCATTTAAAAAAAATAAAAAAGTTAAGTTCATCTTTCTCTTTTCTTCTGTTTTCTCACTCTTTCTTTATGTTACATAATTTGTTTATGTTTGTATGAAGAATCATCTTTCTTGATCTTCTGTTTTTGGACTAAGATTTGTTGTTTCATCAAATAGCTATATCAAAGGTATTAGAACTAATGAGAGCCTTAGGAAAATGATGGAAAGCAAAGACTCGATCATGCGCGTGGTGCCAAACATCTTAGAGTCACACTTTGACAAGCTTGAAAATAGCTTAACAACCCAATGTTGCAAAGACCGACAAAAGTATCACAACATTTTGGAAGAGATCAAGCTTCTCTCAAATCTCAAATCGATAGCGACATCCATCATTGACTATGAACGAAACCAAAAGATTCCACGAGAAAAGCCAATTCGTAATACCTTTTGAATCCACAAATAATCACAAGGATAATAAGATTAAATCCGAGTGTTAATTCGTTAGAACATGAATGAAATATGAGATTTAGTATAAACTAAAAGTATAAAGAAATTGTTCAAAGTAAATACTTGAAAATAAAGGATTTGTATGTTAATATTTTAGAGATGACTAAGGTTAGACGAGTTCGCTAAACAAGACATTAGTGTCGAAACGAAGTGCGAAGTAAGAAAGTGCGAGCTAATTTAAGCAGAAAGTAAATAAGACGGAGATTCACTCAAGGGGAGCCGAGTTGATCGGTGTTTATATCACAATCATTTGCGAAGTCACGAGCTAAGTTTGACTCTTGGGTCGAGCTCGAATCGTGAGATCGGATTACAAGTGAGGTTGATGATGACTCTCGGATTACACTTTTAAGT
>OVAO01000517.1:0-20634 GCA_900406285.1 Biscutella auriculata | reverse complement strand
AAGATGTGTGCATCCGGCTCCTTATCCTTCAAGACGTAACAAGCAATCTCCAAGTCCACCCATGCATGTGTGATGGCTCCAACAAGCCTCTTGGCATGTGCTCTAGTAATGGGACCCGTGGGCGCTTGGAGAGATGTCTCTTCTTCCTCGGCTAAGATTGGTTCCTTCATGTTCGAGCGTGTATCATGGAGCATCTCTTCTAACTCAACATAGTGTTGTAGCTCTAACTGATCTTGGATCTCACGATTGAGGCCACCAAGGAAACAAGCCATAGTTGCCTCACGGTATTCTCTTAGGTCAATCCTTATAAGAAGAGTCTCCAACTCTTGGAAGTAATCTTCCACAGAATTGATCCTTGCACAAGTCTTCTAAGCCTCTGATGGAGCTCATGGTGATGGTGGTTTGGGACAAAACGCTTCCTCATGGTCGCTTTTAGCTCATCCCAAGTACTAATCGGATGCTCTCCATTCATTCTTCTATATGTGACCAGTTGGTCCCACCAACTAAGAGCGTAATCTTGAAACTCCGTGGCTGTCATACGAATCTTGTTGATCTCGGAGTACCATTGGCAATCAAACACCAATTCCATCTTCTTTTCCCGCTCTAGATAGGCTTCCGGATCACTCTTCCCATGGAAAGGTTGGAGTTTGATCTTAAATCCTTCGATTCTTTCATGCCTTTGCACACGGTGATAGGGCCTTTGGGAGGCTTGGCTAGTGTGGTCCAAGAGGTCATCATCCTCCTCTTGGTATCTCGGATAGTTAGGTCTTGGTCTATGGTCTCTCGGAGGAACATATCTTGGTCTCGGCTCTCTTCGGACATCTTGAGGTTCTTGATAATCCTCAGCATCAATTCTTCTTCTCTCGTGATCCCATTCAGGTTGCTGCCTTGGGTGAGGACCTCTTGGTTGTCTCCACGGTCTAAGGCGTTAAGGAAAGTGATCCTCTTCATCCTCTGGGTATTGATCCATGGCTCTAGGTCTTTGGCGGGGTTGAGGAACATCTTGAACTGGGGCAGCTTGGACTGGAGGAGGAGGGAGGACTCCTTTCTTAGCTCATCAAATCGCTCATTCAAAAGTCTCATGATGGCGGCTATGGGATCGGGTGGAAGAGCATTAGCCGGAGCGTTGGCTACATTCTCGGGTGGCGCGTTGGGAGGCGCCATAGGTCTTGCGTTGGATATCGGTATAGGAGATCCATGCCTTGTAAGGGTGCCTTGGGAGGCACGGTCTGTTACTGATGTGGCGCCGTGGTTGCTACGCTAGAGACGTGGCACGCTACGGTCACATACAGGTCAAATAAGGGGGACCACAAAAGGCGACCATGTGAGCTTTGTCTCACGCCTCCTTGTCTCTTTCCAATTTTGAAAATGACGGCTGTCTCTTTTGTCTTTTCCCGTAATTGGATGATTGGGTTGGACGAGAGAAGGGTGCTCGTACGGTGTTGTCCCGGTCGGTGCTTTTTCGCCACGAAGGGAGCACACGCGCGGTAGCTTTCCAAAACGTGATCTCTGCTTTATTCCTCATACTACCTCGCACAAACAAACAAAATGACACACCAAAATCAGCTTTTGGCCGCCATTAATGCTCACATAACAAAGCTTGAGATAGTATAGAGAAATACGATTCAAGTAAGCAACTTTGTAAAATCCAATCCGATTTACGCAAAACACACTATGTTCTTTAAAATTTTATGATTTTGGTCAGGCAAACTATAAGGAAAATCTTAAGAAAACCCAGATCTAACTCGAACGATTTAAACACCGAAAGTTCAAAACTTTTTATGCCTAAAGTTTCAAACTTTGCAAAAGTCGGTAACTTTGAGAAAGGGGTAAGGAAACTCCCTGAGTTTGGATTGAAAGTCTTCAAGATGGCTCCTGATACCACTTGATACACGGCCCTACGGATAGAATGCTCATGGAGTGATGGCGGCCGATGGTGACGATGGAGAGGCGATCGGCTCGTCGTTCTCTCAATCCCTACGTTCGAACGTTACCAAAATGAGTACGGTTACTAAGAGACAATAAAGAAAAGATTCAGTCGAGGGAGAGAAAAGGGCTATTTGGTTCGGAGAAGAGGTTTCGGGGTCGCCGGGTACGACCTTGTACGGTACGCCGGTCGTACAGGAGAGAGTAACGTTGAGTTCCCTCTACCAAAACGTCTTCAAAGTTGTCGTCCTCTGGGGAAACTCGCTTTAAGGCGAAAAGATGAAGATCGATCGAGAGACTTGGCGAAAAGGGTGAGATCTGGTCGGGGAATAACAGAGGTGGTCGTTGGTGCGACAGGTATAGCCTCGCCGACCGTGCACGAGAAAACACACTCGTCGTTCTTCGACCTTTTGGACTCCGATGATGAAACCCTATGGTGGATCTGAGTCTTGTGAAGAATAGTGAAGGTGGATCGTTACAGAAAACCAAAATAACGACGTTGGCACGATGGAAACTCTCGGACTAAGAACGCCGTCGATGGAAGCTCGATGGAACGCGATTATGGTGGAAACAGAAAATGAAATGGAACGAAAAAGGTTTGGATATGACACACCAAACCACGCAATCCTAAGGGATATGACACACTCTTAGGTCGAACTCTCAAGAGAGAAAAATCTCATCTTACTCAAAATTATGTTGAAAGTTCTAAAATGACAAAGCGGCTACACATGCCTTTAAATAGTCTCGCTTGCAACTCAAACAAACCCTAAAGAGGAAAGACTTAATTAAAACGCAACACTTTAAAGGATAAGAGCTAAGGACGCTTCTTAACAGCTACATGTACGGATAACCTTCAAGGCGCGCCTTAGCCGCGGCCGCCCATGTGAAGTCTAGTGTAATGGGCCTCGTCAAACCTCCAATGAGTAAACCCAGTGGGACAAACCTCATTGGTAGGAAGAGTACCCCTAAGACTCCAGATGATTAGCTTAGCTACTTGGAGAGCAAATGGTGAAGTGGTTCAAGACCGGGGCTTCATTCTTCTCCAAGTGATGGCAATAAGTGTCAAGCTCTTCTAAGGTCTTCATGATGGATGTGGACATCCTTCTAGCTTGAGCACGAGTCATTGGTCCAGTTGGGCTTCGAGGTTGGACTCATCATGGTCGGGTTCCTCAACAAGATTAGGCACCCGTGTATCATAACCCAGCTACGAAAATAATAAAAACAAGATAAATCGACTTAAACACTACCTTGCCATGAAGTCTGATTTCTTTGGAGGGGATAGCGTCAAAACTTTAACGTGTACGTTTTCCACCCCATCGAAGAAGTGGAATATCTGAGTCAATTGTGACTCCCCCAAAATGCTCTCTGATGCAAGTGAAAGATTGATACGCCCAAGCCAATAACACGTAGACAAAGGTTTTGACGTTGTATGGTTTACCTTGACGACTCAACGACTTGATAGATTTACTATTTTTGCACTTTTACAGGGTATCCGAGAATTTTGATGCAGAGTGTGAAGACCCATTGCTTGCATAAGTAACAATTTCCGCTTTTCAAAACTCCATGTCCGACAGACCCTTAATGCCTCTCTCAATTCATCGAACTTGGGTCCCATCCCATGTGGCACTTTCAACTCATCCTAGAAAGCTTTGTATGGATCGAGTTCAAAGCTTTCGATTGGTATTGGGTCTGTGTTCAACACAGTTATATCATGGAATTCGTTTAATCCAAACCTGATGGGTTGATCATGAACGATACTACAAATCCCCTTGTTGAGTATGCAAGGCTGTCTACATAGTAGGTAATGAACAATCTAACTAGACCAAACGACATTGTTATCAGCAAGCTTCGCAAAGATTCCAATAGGAAATCGCTTCAAGTCTTCCCACACATCATTACCTATATTGTCTCTAACTGTATGGCAATCTCCCAATGGACAAAAGTGATTAATCATTTTTCTTTCCAGATTAGAACCCCTTTACGGTAAAGTCTTGGAGGGTAATCTCGTTCTTGATATTCAGACACTAGAGAGACATCCATTTGATCATAAAAATAACAAATATAAATCAGTCGATATACAAGTGATCCAACCGCAATAACAAACATAACTCATACTGTATTTAATAACAAAACCCTAAACCCTAAACCAAACTCAGCCACAAAATAACCAAAAACCCAGCCGCTACAAAAACAACTCACACCTAAACCCTGAATCAAACTCAATCACAGCCATAAAATAATTAATAACCCAGCGCTAAACGGTTGAGTTATACAAAGACATAGTTACCAAAAAACACAACCACTACAAAAACTAACTCATAAAATAACTCAGCACTAAAGCCTAATTCAAACTCATCCGCAAGAAAATCAAACACAGTCGCAACCTAAATCAAACTCGGTCTTAACATAAATCAAACGTTGTCGCAACTTACTGGAGAAGACGATTACTAGAGTGTTTAAGAGATTTCGGAGGAGATGACGATTTCCAGAGTGTTTAAGAGATTTCGGAGAAGATGATGATTTCGAGAGTGTGTAAGAACAGTCTGTTACTTTATTGAGAAATAATTACTGGCCTGTAGATTTCTACTTAATTTTACGATTTGAAAAACGGCTTACTGAAGGGGAATATTTTTTTTAATAATAAATATAAATCAAACTCAGCAATATAGTTAATATATAACGGCACAAGATGTTATAATCAACAGCTGATATACATATACTAATTTATCTTTAAAGACTGATTATATTAGTTTTTTACGACTGAGTTAGTTTTGCCTCATAACTCAACCCTTTTTGTAAAAATTATGAAACGACAGTGTTTCAATTACTTACCTCGGTAAGTAATAAGACATCATTTAGCTCGTAATACGACTTAATTGGCTGAGTTTTACAAAGACATTGTTACGGCTGAATTACGACTACAATTTCTTCAATCTTGCAATTAAAGAGGTTAATTTCAACTTCTTCAAAACGTTTCTTAATATTTTTGTCATCATAATAGGTCATCCTAGATGCATGATAATAAAAATCGACTGAGTTATTATTATTATTATTATTTATGTCATCATAATAGGTCATCATACTTACGTGATAATATCACACATCTCGACTTGTATTTCATTATTATTTATGGTATATGGTTAATGTGTTAATATAAAGCTGAAAACATGGTGTGTTATATGACTGACTTACAGACTATAATTGACTTATACGACTAACTTACAGACTGAATTACAGCTATGACTCTTTACGCGCAAGGTAATTCATAACTTAGCCACCAAGAACAAACTAACATATAACTCAACCGTTAAGTAAAAAAAATACAAAACGACAGCGTTTCAGTTACTTACTCGGTAAGTAATAAGAAATCATTTGCCTCAAAATACGAGATAATAGTTGTGTGATAAGACATCATAGGCACACAATAAGACATTAAAATTACATATTAAATTTTAATATTATATTCTTAAGACTGATTTTCATTTTTCTTAATTGACTGATTTATTATTTCTTTACAACAGATTATGCAATGTAAAAAACAAACTACAAATCAGTTTGTTAACTTCTGTTTTAAATGCATCTTAGTTATGGATTTAAGTATTTACCGAACTACAAACGAACTTATAACTCAGCCTTCAAGAAAAAAATATGAAACGAGTTTCAGTTACTTTTATGAATTTAATAGTTATAAAGGCTGATTTATGGATTTAAGAAAGAACAAAAAAAAGAACTAGCATTTCAATATATTTTTATTGACCAATTACAAGTTCGTGTTTCGTGTTTAATTAGTATTGATATTGGTTCTTAGCTGTACTCTTACCTCGGTAACGTTAACGTAACAAGACATCATTTGTCTTGTACTATTACATAATAGATGTATGATAAGACATCATATATGTGTAATAACGTATAGTGCTTAGCAGTTCTATTACCTCGGTAACATAATAGCTATGTTAATATTTTAATATTTTCTTATATAGTACTTATGAATGGTTTATTCATAATTATAGTGTTCATGTGTCCCTAAATATTATGAGTAATATTATTTACTTTTGGTAGGAAAATGTATAGTGTTTAATGTGTTAATATTACATATAATGTTAATGTTTATTATATAGAGTTTTATTGTGGTACGACTGGGTTCAGGTTTAATGTGTCTGATATAATAATTAATAAAAGGTTGATTATAAAAGAAAGGCTGATTTACGGAGTATCATTTAGCTTTAACGGCTGATTTAGTGTGTATAATTTTGTCATATACGGCTGATTCGGAATTGAACTTTCCCTCATAAGGCAGACTTATAATTAATAATGTGTGATTTACGGACAAGAAATTCGTATTATAAGGCTTATTTACGAATTATGGCTAGTATACTTTTTCTATACTGGCTGATTTTTTGTTATCATACGGCTAATTTGCCTATGAAATTACAGGTTGTTTACTAGTTCTGGTTGATTTATTGAATATAATTTGTTTAATAGGGCTGGGTTGTGTTTTAATTATGGTTGCGTATTGAAACAAATAGATAGAAATGATATTTCATTAAGAAAAGTCGATGGATTACAAATGCTCGAAGGCCGATCTAACGATCTACAAAAGGTACAAACGCCAAAACACGCCATTACTTTAAAAGGAAAGGTTATGGATGTGGGAAAAACACCGTTGATGAAGCTGCAAGGCAACTTAGATGGTCGGAGAAGTCTTCAAATGGATGATCACCTCCTCTAGATGTGGCATAAAACAACGATGATCGATCTCAGTCGGTGAAGCTTGTCGTTCCAAAACCACCTCTCCCACCACCCCCACGGTTTGACGGTCACTGTCTTGAAGGTTGCATAAATAACAGTCCTCTACAGGACAAGTGGTCGTCAATCAATACAGATACAATGACAAAACGGAAGGCTTGAGAGAAATTCGGAGATGTCATTATCAGACTCCATGAGAAAGCCTTTCCGAAAGTAGGGCAAGGAGGACAGAAAAAAGACAAGAGAAAGAGTCTTAGGGAAGAAACGGTTCAGAAAAAGGATTTGTTTGATTACGACGAAGAAACGCAACTCCCTTTAAAGAAAAAGAGGAAGAGAAAAAAGAAATTAAAAATTAGAATAATCTTATCCGTTAGATTGATTATAATCAACGACAGAAGAGAAAAAAAGAAATTACAGATGCTATTCACGGTTGATTTACGGGTTAGTAAATTTTCTATTACGGTTGACTTCTGGAATAACTTTGTCCCATAGATCTGACATGATGTAAATAAAGCTAGATAACTCAGCCGTTAAATATGAAATTTGAAACTACCGTGTTTCATCTTTAGGATACAACTAAATTATAGAAAGAAAGAGTTGAGTAAAACAATACATAACTTAGGATTTGGATGTGTAATGGAAAAACAAACTACAAAAAACTACGTGGTATCGATACGTTTTAGAAGGTTCTAAAAAAATTTGAGAAGAGCCTTGACATTCTTTCGGTTTTCCGGTGTAGAGCTCCATCAAGAAGCACCATTGTGATCAAATTGTTAACCGCTTCTTCTGGTATACGAAATGAGCTCTCCACCTCCCTTGATGCATCATCTTCCATGTTGTCTAACTTCATACCTTTCACCATTGTTGTCTGCTTCGTGAGAATTTTTTACAATCTTAAATGCTTAGTGATGGAGATGTGAACTAATGATTTCATATAAATACGCCAGTATTGAAGAGCCATTAGTTATGAACCGTCATAACTTGAACATGCACAAGTTACTAATAGGGAATTTGAACAGGCACAAGTTATCTTCACGTACATCAACATAAATATTTAAATTCTGATACGGCTTAGTTTAATTATGTCTGAGTTATGTCTCGGCTTAGTTTAATTATGTCTGAGTTCTGATACAGCTTACTTTAATTATGTCTGAGTATGATACGACCTAGTTTATTATGATTTAGTTTTTATACGGCTTGACTTGTGTTTTCATACTGGCTGAGTTACTCCTAAACGACTTAATTAAGGATTATAATATTGTCTTACTTGGTTGAACTGTGTTTATGGCTGTAATTATAGTTGAAAAGAGTTTTGTTTGATTATGTATGAGTTTTGTTATTGCTTAGTTTAATTATGTCTGAGTTCTGTAACGGCTTGACTTGTGTTTTCACTCCGGCTGAGTTACTCATACGCGCCTGAGTTTAGGATTATAATATTGTCTTACTTGGCTGAGTTGTGTTTATGGTTGTAATTATAGTTCAAAAGAGTTATGTTTGATTATGTCAGAGTTATGTACAACTTATGTTTATTATGTCTGAGTTCTGATACGGCTTAGTTTAATTATGTATGAGTTATGTTACAGTTTGGTTAATTATGTCTGTGGTCTGCTTGTGTTTTGAAACATATACATACTCAAAATAGAAATGATATTTCACTAAGAAACGAAAAAGGCACAAACAATACATATAGAAGCTAAATCTAAATATCTTCAATCTGTTTGAGAATGTCCTTAAGCATTTCGATTATTTCCACGACTCTCTTACGGTCCTCTGGATCGGAGGTCCGTCTAGTAGGAAACGAGCGTGTGATATTTGTATATATCCAATGCCACCATGCGGTTGCGGGAAGTTGGGCATTCTTGGAAACGGTCCCATGACAGGTGGCATCGGCGTAACGCGGCATGCCATTTTCCTGAGTGCTCCTTCCCCCAGAACGGATGCTTCACCCGGTTCAACTTCTCAAACCGATTCTTCCCCCACCCCTTTTCCTCCACCACTCCCTTGACTCTCGAACTCCACCTTCGTTGACGAATCCGTAGAGGAATCCGACGGTTGAGTTAACTGCAGTTGGTTTCTACGGTAGAGTAGGTAACTGCAGTAGTTTTCGTCGAAATAGTTATCTGGAATACGTTTTGCCATATTTTCTTAACTGATTGAGAGATGAGAGCCCTTGGTAATACCCTTTTTATACACCCATCTTAAACAAGGGATGATAACTTAACGACCTTTCATGAGCATTATCAGGGGGTCGCTATATGTACATCTTAAATATCTCTCATTTAATAAGTTATTAATGCTCAGACATACTCTACCTCGATAACGTAATAAGTCAGCATTGCCTCGTAATACGACATCTTAAAATGTATTTTATTATTAGTATTTAGGTTATTTAAATAACAAAATATTCAACATTAAAACTATATATTATGATGTGGCTAGGTTATATATGATGATGTGGTTGAGTTAGTTTCTATATATCATGATGTGACCGAGTTGGTTTCTAGATATTATGATTTTTCTGGGTTATATATTATGTTGTGGTTATATATCAACTATTATACTTCAAATTATATTTTTAGAGTAAGAAATAGAGGTGACCATACCCACGCAAAATCGTTTTCTCCCAATTACACATGTCTGACATCTCAGAAAGTTCATAAAATTCAGAAAGTTCCTTGCAGGCTACAAGTTCCTTGCATGCTCCAACGTCGAGTGGTTCAAGCTGGCAGAGCAAGATGGTGTACGGAGTTCCAAAGACTTGCTGGTGTGGCAATGACATCATTGTTAGGACCTCGCAAACGGCTGAGGATCCGTACTGGAGGTTCTATCAATGTTCTTTAGTAGCAGCCGATAAGGTATGATGGAATAAAGTTGATATCTTAATCGAAAATTGGTTAAGTGTCTGATTGGTATTGTTACCTTATGATATGTTAATGCATGCATAAAGTATAACATGTTATCATGAATTCTTATGGTTTGTTTGCATTTAGCAGTTGAAGAATGATAGAAATGTATTTAAATGGGTGGACGAAAGAGTCAATGATGAATAGGCAAAGATAAGGAAGAAACTGATAAAGATACACAATCATTTTGCTGATAAGGAGGAGGAAATTAAAACGGAAGTTCAAGAACTTAATGAGTTCACAGGGGAGAATTTCCAACGAATTGAAGAGCTACAGAGGGACCTGTTCCATCAGTTTCATAGTCAGATTGATAAAATGGAACGACGTATGATGAAGAAGACGAAATTAATGTTCTTGTTTTCTGTAGTTATCCTAGTAATATGTATGAAAGTAATGTGGTACTCTAGAAACATGTTGTTAGAACTTAATCGTAATAATATAATATGTCAGCCATAATAACATAATAAGCTAGTCATATAACATAATGAGCCAGCCGTATAACCTAATAAGCCATCCGTACAACATAATAAGTCAGTCGTAATAACATAATAAGTCAACCATAATAACGTAATATTAGTCGTAATAACATCAACCTAAAATCAGCCGTCAAAAGTAACTCACTCGTAATATCATGATTAGAAAAAGTATTAGAACCTAGTCGTTACAACTAATATAACTAAGCTGTATAGTCAAATATAATCAGTAAATCACACTGAAGACAAATTAGTATACGTAAATCAGCCTTTAAAAGGTAAGGTGACTCAATCGTGACGACTATTATAACACAGCCGTGAAAGGCAAATTAGTATACTAAATCAGCTGACTTACACAGTAGAATTATCTCTACCAGCTGACTTACAGACTAGAATTGTCCTAAACTTCTAAAGACATAGTTATCGTTGATTTACGACTGTAATTATGACTTAGATAGGGAGTACAATTACGTTTGTTATGCTTGTCAAAACGACAGTGTTTCAATTACTTACATCGGTAAGTAATAAGACATCATTTGCCTCGTAATCCGACATAATAGTTGTGTGATAAGACATCATCGCCATGTAGTAGGACATTATAGCTTACGGATTACGTTTTAATATTGTATTCTTAGAGTGATTTACTGATTATATTTTTATATTATATTAGCCTGATTTTATTTATTGATTTACGGATTTATTACTAGTCAGTCAATTATAAAATCATACAAAGACATCGTTAAGGGTTTGGCTCCGTTTATACAAAGTCATAGTTGAGTTTCTTATGACGGTTCATTTAGGGGTACAACTACGTCTTATACGGCTGATTTACGGCTAAAATTATGGCTGAGTTGTTATTGTTTTTTCTAAATCATCACATTGCTTTCATTATAGTAACTATAATAACTACCGAAAACAAGAACAATAACATCGTCTGCTTCCTAACATGACATTCAGTTTCGTCAATCTTGCTATAAAACTGATTAAATAGGTTAATGTCAACTTCTTCAATTCGTTTCATATATTCCTCCAAGGAATCTTTAACATCTTTCATTTCCTCCTCGTACTTAGCTAATTTCTTGCTTATCTTTTCCAATTCGTTATGAACTCTTTCATCAAGCCATTTAAAACATGGTTATCATTCACCAACTGCCAGATTCAAACAAGCTATAAGAATTGATAACAACATATCCAATATTTGATTAACATACACAATTTTATTTAACCATACCCTTTGTTCGGCAGCAAAAGAGCATCGATGGAACCTCCGATACGGATTCATTTTTGTTTTCAAGGTTCTCACAACAATTTTTTCGCCACACCAACAATTAGTAGGTACTCCGTACACCCTCGATGACTACCAGCTATGGCTTGATGTTGGAGCCTTCTACAAAATATCGAAATCATATGTCAAATTTATCATATTTCGCAAACTCTCGGAGGTGTCGGACATGTCTGCTAGGCACCTAGGAAGAAATCGATTTGTTGAAGATATAGAATATGGGTAAAATAATTTAGTATAGTGCTAATGTTTTAATATTATTTAGAGCATAGGGTTTAGTTTGTTGATTTACTGTGGTACGATCTAAGGCTGATTTACGGAGTATAATTTTTCTTTAACGGTGGACTTATGGTTAGATTACGGCTGAGTAATTTTGGTTTGATATTAGTCGTTGTATTATTTATCAATTTGATCCTAGCTATTTTTTAATCTCAAATTTTTAATAATTTCATTAATAATCAAATATAAGAGTAATATTCAATATGATAATTTTACTTTAAAGTTGAGTAACTTTATATGAGTTAGAATACATCGTATTGATAAATGAATATGAATTAGCTTATAATACATTAGATCGCATATTTGTATAATGATATTGAGATGTATGTTGATTTAATATGAATTATAGAATATTTGATCTAGAATTCAAATATATGATCATCTATGATAAATAAAATATGTAATATAATGTATTGTCTAAAGCAAATGTGACAGGATGCATCTAGATATAATACATTAGATCACATATTTGTATAGTGCTATCGAGATATATGTTGATTTAATATGAATTAGACTACGTTTGATCTAGAATTGAAATATATGATCATCCATGATAATTATATTTGAAGCAATTGTGAGAGAATCAACATACACATAAATATCATTATTCAAATGTATGATCATATATGCTTAATCAACATGCATCGCAATAGCATTATCAATTATGGTTTGACTGAGTTATTTGGCTACATTATATCGAACACTGATTTATGGATTTTAATTTTGTCTTTAAGGGCTGAATTTTGTTTCAAATACGGTCGAGTTACGTTGTGATTTAAATTTTGGTGAACTCGTTACACTGCCGGATTAATCTAAGTTGTTGGATTGATTATAATCAACAACAGAAGATGATGATCCGAGTGTCGATGGATCTAATCTTATCAATGACCAAGAATAAATAAAATGTGATCCTAGTTATTGTTTAATCTATATTTGTTAATAGTTTCATAAATATTTAGATATTTTTTCATGTATTCAAATATTTGGTTGATAAATAAATATTCAAATATACGAGTAATATTCAGATATATAATCATATATGATTAACCAACATGCATCTTAATAGCATTATCAAGCAGGGTTTAGCTGAGTTATTTGGCTACATTGTATCAAACACTTATTTACGAATTTTAATTTTTTCTTTAATGCCTGAAGTTTGTTTCAAATAAGGCGGAGTTACGTTGTGATTTAATTTTGATTGAACCTGTTACACGTCTGGATTAATCTAAGTCGTTGGATTTATTATAATCAACGGTAGAAGATGATGATCCTAGTGTCAATGGTTTCATTAATGTTCATATATTTGATCATGTATTCAAATATTTGATTAATAAATGAATATTCAAATATACGAGTAATATTCAGATATGAAAATATTATATTATATATGATCATATATGATTAATCAAATATGTGATCTACATGTAAGGTCTAAAGTGATTATAAGAGTATCAGCATACATTTCTATAGCATTATTCAAATATATGATCATATATGATTAATCAACATACATCTCAATAGCAATATCAACTCTGAACTTGTAAATTCAATACAGTGGATACATATATTTGATTAATATTCACTTAGGATTGAAAAGACTATCTTTATTGACACATTTACTCATATAGTTTACATTCAGTTTGAGAGTTATATAGCGTATTTGAGGTATGACTGAGTTATGTGGCCACTAAACGGTTGGATTATCCAAACGATACTAAGTTACAAGTTAAAAAATGGCTAAGTTATATTAAAGACATAGTTTAGGGTTTGGATGGGTTATATGCAGGTGTATATATTACGGTTACAACACGACTGACTTAACTAATATGCCGAGTTACAAGTTTTAAAAACGACTGGCTTATAGTAAAGAGTATGACAACCTCCAATATTATTTACCCATATGTGAGAATGGATCATGTACTCCCGCTTCGAAAATCTGAACTGTCATATCTCATCGTATATCTTGAATACATGCATCGTCTAGCCCATGAAAATATACTCCGAGCGCCAAATATTCGATAAACTTCAACGAATTCACCCCACAATCACCAATTTGATCGTAATGTGGAATGTGTTGTTCGTCTTTCCCCCTTCTCCGGAATCGAAACTGTTTTCTACTAGGTTTTTGTGTTTCGGCTGGAACAAACTCGGACAACAACCATGGGATCGTGTGCAATAGCGGTCTACATGCATCTCTAACTCTCTGCTCACTCTCGGGTGTTACGTGTTTGATGATTGGATCATGGACATCAATCCTCTCTTTCGACAGGTCAACATGATACGCCACCCAATGACAGCCTACAACATTGAATACCCCGTAGAGGTGGTCACATCTCAAGCCCACATCTTTTTCGTCTCTAGTCCTGTTGGCATCTTGTTGTTTATGAATTCTCGATACCTGTCGGTGAATTTGAAGGATTTAGCATTATTTTTGAACTGATCGTAGTCGTATAACCACTTGCTTTGGAACGAACCATCAACAAACATAATGTACTCAGACCAGAACGTCGATGGTTTTTGCCTGGACTTTATGATGATGAGTCTAATATACGCATCAATATGCTGTAAAAAAACTAAAATATCATAACTCAGCCGTCACATATTAATTAAACCAGCCATTAATGCATAATGTAACTCAGCCGTAAAGTATACTTACAACATCGGTTAGCCATCCATATTATCCCTGAGGTCTATTTGGCCAATCCTTTCTTTTGGTGACGAGGACGTCGAAGAATGCACTATCATCGGTGGACTCTTTTTCCAGTGTTTGGACCCTTTTCTCCGCATCAGCTTCTTCTAGAGGATCATATATCGCTGGTGAAGGTGTAATATTCTTCCTCAAGCACGCCCTCCTATTTGGCCCAATGTACAAAAAACAAATTTTTTTGGGCCACAAACCTCTCGATAATCTTTCATCATTGCAAACCTCGATTTTTCCTCCTCATCCATATCAGACTCCGACAACGTTTTGGTTAGATCCGCCTCAGCATCGTCGGTCCATCCCTAATCAAACTGTCCTTCTAACTCGAGATTGTGACTACATTCCTCTTGACCTCAGTGGCCTCTTCCTGCTTATTTTGTGTCTTTCCCCTCATCTTTGCAGTAGCTAGTTTAACAGTTTTTTTATTATTCACGGCTACAACATCATTGCTCACATCCCGAAAGGAATTTTCCTTCAGATTCGGGACTGTGATTACATTCCTCTTTACCGCATCGCCCTCTGCCTTCTTTGTCTGATTTTTCCCCTCTTGTTAGCAGAAGCTGGTTTAATGGTTGATTTATTATTCACGGCTACAACATTGTCGCTCACATCCCGAATCGAACTGTCCCTCAGACTTGGGACTATGATTACATTTCTCTTTACCTCAACCGCCTCTTTCTGCTTTGTGTGATTCTTTCCCCTCTTGTTGACAGCAGCTGGTTTAATGGCTGATTTACTATTCATGGCTATAACATCATCCCTCACATCCTGAATCGAACTATTCTTCAGACTCGGGATTATGATTACATTCTTCTTTACCTCAGTGGCCTCTTCCTGCTCTCTCTTCTTCTGTCCCATCTTGTTGGCAGCAACTGGTTTAACGGTTGATTTATTATTCACGGCTTGAATATCCTTTAACTCCGTGTCTTTCTGATTTAATTGAGCCTCGTACATCTCCCGTCACTCAACATTCAGCTTTGGTTGCCTCATTGTCAGAGGCTTTGCTACCACGGGCTTCAGTTGCCTCATTGTCAAAGGCTTCATCGTGGGTACTTGTTTCTTACCAGAAGAAACACCATGAGAAACAAAATCAGGAGATCATCAACAAGAGAATCATCAACACCATTACCAAGCTCCGTCGCTAATACCGGAACAAAATCCCGCTTCGCTGACTCTATTTTTCCCCACACGGAATATGTCTATTATCCCCCATTTCACATTTAAGAGGGGCCCTAGCTACGTCTTGACTATTAACGAACTTTTTCGGCGGTGGCAGTGAGGGGAATGTTAAAGTCGAGCGGTTTTGGATTTTTGAGAGGTCTCCGTGACTTTCAGCTCTTTCACCCATTCCTAGATGATCTTTCAGACGCATATCGACTACTTCTATGATTGCTCGACCAATGTTCTTCTCCATATCAGCAAATCTATCATCTATCTTTTGGTGCATATCAGCAAATCCACCATACATGTTCTACTTTATACGAATAGATCTATCATCCTGATCGGCAAATTTTTTTTTTAAAGTCTTGGAGTATCGCGACTATGTTAGGCATAGCCTCCGTACCTTTCTCCTCTGTCGCGGCTGACTTTCTCTCTGTCTTCTCTTTCTAGCCCTCCACATGACCAGCTTTCTTCTTCTTCTTCTTTGCTGGTAGCTCAAGCTCACCCGAAATTCCAGCACTCACTTTTTTCTTGTTCTCTTTGATATGCACATCCCAAAAACCTGTGACAAACCGGCATGTGTGTATGTCCGTTATCAGGTTGACAAGTCTTGGGTAATCTGTTTCTCCCGGCCACTGAGCAGGAAACATGTCATCTAAAGAATCCTTCATCACCATATTCCTCACACGCATCTGCACAAAGGAATTCATAAGTCAGCCTTCAAAGTAAAAAAAAAAACTCACCCATTGAATATTTAAACACTATATAACTCAGCCTCCAAAGTAAACCAATCAAAATAACTAAGTCTTCAATACCTCATAACACAGCCGTCAAAATGCTGTAACTCACCTACGAAGAAAATTAAAACTAGATAAATCAGTCTGAAAAATTACCTTGCCATGAACTCTGAGGTCGGCGATAAAGACAGTCTCAAAAGTCGCACGTGTGAGGTTTTCACCCCATCGAAGAAGCGGAATGTTCTCTGAGGCATTTCTCACTCCCCCCAAAACGCTCTCCGAAACAAGTGACTGATTCATACGCTCAAGCCAATAGCACTTGGATCAAGCCATTGACGTGGTATGATTCACCTGAGGGAGCCACCGACATAGTCAACAAAAATTTGAAAGCAGAACCACCGCGTCGAATACTCTTTTTGCACTTTCAAAGGGTATCCGAGAATTTGCATGCACAACGTGAACACTCGAGGCTTGCAGAGCTAAAAGGCCCAACCATTTCCGTTTTTCTCTACTTCATACATGGCAGACCTTTAATGCCTCCCTCAATTCAACGAACTTAGGTATGTGCCCAAGCTCCACTTTCATCTCTTTCCAGAAATTTGGGTATTGCTCGGGTTCAAACCTTTTCGTTGGCAGTATGTGTTTAACCCAGTTATATCATGAAATTCCTTTAATCCAAACCTGATGGGTTGATCATGAACGATACTCAAAATCTCCTTCTTATGTATGTGAAGATGTCTGCATAGTAGGCAATGTACGATCCTACTAGACCAAATTGTGTTATCAACAATCCTAGCAATGATTCCAACAGAGAACTGCTTTAGTTCGTCCCACACGTCGTTGCATATTCTTTCTCTAATCATTTGGAGGTCTCGTATACGTGTATAGTGATTAAACGATTTATTTTTAAGATTAGAAAACCCTTAACGGTAAAGTCGTGGAGTGTAATCTGGTTCTCAATATTGAGAGATTGTAGAGACATCCATCTGATTATTAAAAAAAATATAGATCAGTCGATATAAAACTAGCTCAACCGCATTTGGAAAAATAACTCAGTCATAATATAATTAATAACCCAGACTTTAACTTTAAATAAAACTCAGCTGCAACATAAAAGTAACCCAGCCGTTACATAAACTCACTACAAGAAAACATAAGTGTTTTTGACAGTCAAATCCGTCAAAATCCGCAAAAAACGACGCAATTTTTTACGGATTTTGACGAATTAAGGCCGTCAATTCTAAGGCGTCAAAAATGTTCAATCCGTCAAAAAATTTTGACGGATTATTACAGACAAAAAACTGTCAAAAATTTTGACGGATTATGACGACATATAGTCGTCAGAAATATTGATGGATTATGACAGACGTATTTTTGACGGATTATGACAAACGTAATTTTGACGGATTTTAACGGATACGTTTTTGAAAGATTTTGACGGATACGTTTTTTACAGATTTTGACGGACATGTTTTTGATGGATTTTGACGGAGATATCGCCGCCGGAAACACCGCCGAAAACACCGTTGGACCACCGCCGCACCACCGCCGGAGACTTAATAAAATAATTAAATCACTTATGAATGAGGTGGGATTTGAACCATGGTCTAGAGAAAAATCAACAAGGGTGCTAACCACTGGGCTATATTGATTATATTGGTTATTGATAACATGACTTTAATATATTACTACTCTGTTTGACGGATTTTGACGGATTCATAAACTGTGGTCAAAATCTGTCAAATATTTTTTACGGTTTTTGACGGATTCTAAAAATTCTGACAGATTGTGACGGAAACTGATGGATTTAGGGTTTAGAGTTGGAAAATATATAATTTGCGGTTATAAAATCGTTAGGTATAGATATATAACACTATATATGATTACTTTTGATCATACTAGAGATCAAAATGTATATTATAAGTATCGACCATAATTTTATATTGCATTTACATTTACAATTACGTAACCTATATAATATTGTGTGTATTAAGAACTTATTTTTCCGTAACATTGGAAGCGATCCTAAAAAAATAAAATACCGTCTTTGTGGTTAGTTGTTTTTATACGTTAAAGTTTTTTTGAGATATAAACAATAATACTTAAAGATTTTAACGAACAATTGAAAATTTAACCTTCAAAACCACAAATCCGTCAATATCTGTAAAAACTTATGACGGATTCTGGCGGATTTTGACGGTACCAAAGTTGGTCAAAGTCCGTCACAAATTTCTGATAGATTTTGACGGAGCTTTGTGATGGATTATGACGAATTTTGACAAAGGCTTATAAAATCCGTCAAAATTACTGACGGTGAATATCCATCATAATCCGTCATAATTTTTGTGATGGATTTTGACGGATTCGTGAATATTTTTTGAAGGATTACATATCCGTAAAAAATTATTGACGGAGAACGGTCTGTCACAATTCATCAAAAATATTGTGACATATTTTGACGGATGTTTCCAATAGTTACAATATCCGTCAAAATCCGTTAGAAAAGTTTGACAGATAATATTCCGTCGGTACCCGTCAAAATTTTTTGACGGAAAAAAGATTCGTCAAAAATTCCGTCAAAAATGAGCATGTTTTCTTGTAGTGACTAACTCAGCCCTAAACCCTAATTTAGTTTCAGCCACAACATTATATATTACCTTGCCGTTATAGAAACTACCACTGCCTTAACATAATATATAACTCAACCACGATATAAATCATACTCAGCCAAAACATAAATTAAACTCAGCCGCAAGAGAATCTAACTCATTCGCAAGAGAAATCAAACTCAGTCGCAAGAGAAATCAAACTCAGTCTTAACATAAATCGAACACAGTCGCAACTTATAGGAGAATACGACGAAGACGATTTCGGAGAAGATGATGATTTCGGAGAAATGGCTTACTAACTAGAGTGTTTCAGAGATTTCAGAGACTATGACAATTTCAAAGAAGATGACGATTTCCGAGAAATGATTTACTAAAGTGGCTCACTGAACATTCTTTTTACTAAGAAACAATTACTGGCGGGTAGATTTCTTCTTAATTATACGATTTCGAAAAGAGTTTATTTGTTAACCGAATTAAACTCAGCCATGTATTTAATATATAACTCAACCACATTATAAATGCGGCATATGGTTAAGTGACGTGGATTTGTTAATCAGAACTAACTCAGCCACCTATGTAATATAACTCAAATATTAGTGACATGAATTTGTTAATTAAATATAAACGAATGTGTCTTTTGTAATTTACTAAGATGCAAAAACACTCTAGTAATTTTTAAAAGATGTATGTTTTTCTAGTAATATTCCAATTTTTCTATATTATTATAGTCATTTGTTCCTTTAAATATGATCATAAATGGTTAGTTTTTATAAGTAAGAAAAAATCTGTTTTCTCTAGCTCTCTCTCTCAAATTCACTTTGCAACTTTTCTACGATCTCTTAAAACTTTCTTTTCTTCTTGTAAATATACTCAAAATCCTCCGAAAATTTTCCTAAATATTCTTTCAGTAACTTCAGCTTTTTCAGATTATTCATATTTCCTGAATTATTATTGATTCATTTGTCTATAAATAATAGACTTCAAAGCATAAGAATATCACAATTTCAATCTTTTTCTTTCTTTCTAAAAACAGAATATAGAACAAAGTAGCAGCTCATCATTCAATTAACAAGAAGATGAGTTATTATGTTGTGTATATTTAGGAATATCACAAGATTCAATTGGTATCAATAACCAATCTCTTGGGAAATTGTGGGAGAAAATAAGTACGAGTTACAAAGAAAAAAAAATGAGAGTTGGGAAACTAGAAACATAAGATCTTTACAAAGTATGAATACTATTACATATATTGTGAGAATTTAAAGAGTTGCATAACACAAGTGGAGAACATGCATCCAAGTGTAATAAATAGGGTTGCCAAAGTATCAACAACCCAATTATTACTTTCGGTAATTTTTTTTTTGAGTTTTGTTTTTTCATCCAACATCGGTAGTCTCGATTCACCATCATCACTGCTTAAATTGATTGAAAATGAAGGCATTCTCAAAGATTGTGATCTAAGAAAGCCGAGATACTTTCGGGTGTTAAAGAATTTTGAAACTACCAATATTGACATTGTTTGTAAACTTTGGGACATCATTCATTGTAACCCATACATGATCAAGTTTAAAACATTTTTTAGTTATGGATCTTGTAGAAAAAGTTGCTTAGCCTTTTCCATCTACAAAGTAAAGAAACATAAAAAATTGTTAATTACAAAATAAATATCATATATAAAGATACCAATTGAACCACTTAGATGCATGTTTTCCACTTATATTATGCAACTCTTTTAAAATTTCTCATAACATATATAATATTATTCGTCCTACTTTGTAGAGATCTTGTGCTTCTAGTTTCCCAACTCTCTTTTTTTT
>OVAO01000516.1:0-20634 GCA_900406285.1 Biscutella auriculata | reverse complement strand
CTAGTGATGGGACCGGTTGGTGCTTGGAGAGATGGTTCTTCCTCGGGCATAATTGGTCACTTGTCATCCAAGCGTGTATCAAGATGTCAATATCAGACTCCATCACAACGCCCTTCTGAGTGTAGTGCGATAAGGCAGTAAGGGAAGAAACGCTCCGGAATTAATATTTCGTTGCGCTCTACCGTGATGAAACGCATCTACCTTTATATTGAAACAAATAGGAAGAGACAAATAACTTAAAGTGTGGAACAATATTATCTGTTGGTTTGATTATAATCAACGGCACAAGATCAGATTTAAGACAGAGTTTAGGGGGCTCAAACGGCACACGACTCTTAATTATTTTATTTTTTTGTCAACAGACTCTTAATTATTTATTTGTAGTACATTGTATATGATTTACTTTACCTCGGTAATGTGATAAGTCAACACTTGCCTCGAAATAAGACATATAGTTGTGTGCTAAGACAGCATAGGACAATCGTTAAAGGTAGATTATACTCATTAAATCGTACCACAGTAAATCAGCACACTAAACCTTATTCTCTAAATAATAATATTAAAACATTAACACATTACCGTAAATAGTATTTTTAACCCTATCGGCCTATACCATAAAATAATATAATACTAAATGTTGAGATGTCTAGTTAGGTAGCTATGATGTCCTATTAGGCAGCTATAATGTTATATCACCCGGGAAATGATGTCTTTTTACGTTACCGATGAGAAAAGATGGAATGCGGTAATTTCAAATCTCATAGTTAACGGCTGAATTATCTAGTTTTTATTTACATCGTGGTTGAGGTATGGGACAAAGTTATCTCATACGTCAGCCGTATTAGTAAAGTGACTAACCTGTAAATCATCCGTGAACAGGATATGTAATCAGCCGTTGATTATAATCAATCCAACGGATATGATTATTCCAGTCTTTAATTTCTTTGTTCTCTTCATATGTGTCTTCTTACTCATCATCTTCGTCTTTAAATGAAATTGTGTTTCTTCGTCGTAATCAAACAAAATTCTCATTCTGAACCGTTTCTTCCCTAAGACTCTTTCTCATGCATTTTCTTTGGCTTCTCCCCCTACTTCGGAAGGGCTATCACATGGAGTCTGATAATGATATATCTGGCTTTCTCTCAAGCCTTCCGTTTTGTCATTGTATATGTACTGATCGACGGTCACTTGTCCCGTAGAGGATTGTGATATATGCAAGCTTCAAGAGAGTGACTGTTGGCAAGCTTCACCGATTGAGATCGATCATCAGTGGTTTTTGCCGCATCCAGGGAGGTGATCATGCATTCAGAAACTTCTGCGGTCATCCTTAAATGCCTTGCAACTTTTTCTTGCGATAGATCAGACTCCAAATCTGACAAATTCAACTTTCGTTTCTTGACAAAAAAACACCTTTTCGTCAAGAAACGAAAGTTTAATTTGTCAGATTTGGAGGCTGATCTATCGCAAGAAGAAGATGCTGCAACTAGAATTGAGTGGTGGATGGAGCTTTTGGCGTTTGTGCATTATGTAGATCGTTCAATCGGCCTTCGAGCCTTTGTAATTAGTCGGCTTTTCTCAATGAAATATCATTTCTAACTATTTGTTTCAATACACAGCCATAATTAAAATAAAACTCAGCCATATTAGACATATTATATCAAATAAATCAACTAGATATATTAAATCAACCGTAATTTCATACGCAAATCAGTCGTATTATTACCAAAAATCAGCCGATAAATAAAATATTCATGATCATAATACGTCAGTCATCTGTAACTTTTGAACTTCTTATTCATAAATCAGCCGTTTAAAGAAACTTATACATTACAAAACCAAACGTCAGCCGTATAAGTCGAAATTAAGTTTCGTTGACCAGCCGTATTGAGTAACTTAGTCATATTTAAACCATAACTCAGCCTTTATAGACAAAATTATAGCAAAATTTTACTCCGTAAATCAGCCGTTTTTAATTATTATAAATACTTTTTGTTATCACACATCTAAAATTAAATTATAAAAATTATAAAAATAATTTTTAAAAATCACCCCCGCATATAAGGTGGGTAAAATTGTAGTTATAGTAAGGGACACCTTAACACTATAATTTGATATAACATAACTCAACGGTATCGCAAAGATCAAGAAGTCAGATGTATCTCTATTTGACTATTTTACTTAGCCGTACTAGACAAATTATATTCAATAATCGGTCAGAAATTGTAACTCAACCAACTATCAAATGTAAATCAGTCGTACTATACCCAAAAAAACAGCCGTAAAAACAAAATTATTAGCTAAAACTCGTAAATAATATCAGCCATAATTCGTAATTACAAGGCGTTAAAGGAGCGCCGTGTGATTAAGATGAAAAGTGTTCTTTTCTTTATGTTTGTTTGGATTGAACATAAGTTCTTCATGGAACACACCGTTTGGTTTTTTCTTTTTTACTTGTTTTTGTTGAAGACGTTCCAACTGACCTCCTTTTGTATAAATATATAAGTGAGTACTCGAGCAAGAGATATTTTTAGAAACCAGGTCTTTGGAAACTAGGCGACATTCTACGACATTGTCAAATCTCGGAGTGATGGCGAGACGAACGAGCAGAAGAACTAATTATTTCATAGATCTACCCGACCCGCTTATCATGGATATCTTTGTTCGTGTGGCGAAAGCTTCACTGTCTGATACAATAAGTCTTGGGTTGGTTTGTCCCCAATTTAATAAAAACTTCAAATCTGAAAAAGTTGTCGAAATGTTCTCTTGAAGAAGCTTTGTTTCTTCCAAATTTTAAAATGCGTGAAGAAGCACGTAAATTTTACCAATTTATGAAGGCGCTTCGCATGAATGGAAATGGGCAAGCACTGTACCGGATGGGACTTTTGAATTACTTTACCCCAATGAGATTTTAGATACGAGAGGAAGGGTTGGATCTATTCACCCGCTTTGCCGATAAAGGTACACCTGAAGCGGAATATGTGCTTGGGTTGATTCTTATATGTGTAGGTGGGGAAAAAAAGGAGAAGGTTACGAGAGATTGGCAAGAGGTGGGGCTACTGAGGACGGAGCTCCGGGATACTATTCTATGGAGATGTGCAAAATAGGGGAGGGGGTATTAGCAAGTTATGTGAATGACGGTTGCGGATGTAAGGAAGGCGAAGGCGCAAAAAAATACTATGTTGCTTTTAAAGTTTGCGTATATTTGGGTGAAAGATCTCGAACGCGTCGGAGGGCCAAACAGTCCTGACATCTGTCAAGTATGTTTCTGGTACCGGGAAGTTGTTCTACTCTTCTCCAAAAATCCTATTATATTTATGTTTATCTTGAACGGGTAATCATTCTTTTCCTATTAATGGCAACTTCAACTCTGGTTGTTTATCTTTTGATATCTATATCGAATGATTTAGTAGACAACTATCGAGTGATATAGAAAACTTTATTACTACAAGACAGCCGTAATTTTATCGAGTGATATAGAAAACTATATTACTACAAGACAGCCGTAATTAAAACGTAACTCAGCCATAAACCATAACTCAGCCGTATTTAATGTATAACTTAGCCTTAATTCATAATCCGTAAACCTTTCATTATTTACACAGTAACTATTAAAATCAGCCGTCTAGAGTAATCAGCCGTTATAAAACACAATCCAACCATTTAAGACAAAATAATACTCTGTAATCAGCCTAACTAACTATTAAATCAGCCGTATTAATATCCCAAATAATAATACATTAACACTATACACTAAAACACGGCTATGATGTCTTAAAATGCGGCTATGATGTCTCCTCTTTATATTATGGTGTGTGTTGGCGTTTGTGTCTTTCGTAGATCGTTAGATCGGCCTTCGAGCCTTTGCAATCCGTCGATTTTTCTTAATGAAATATCATATCAATTTTTTTGTATCATTTCTTTTGTCCAATCTGGTTCATTTAAAGTTCATATGCAATAAAATCATAACTTCAGCCATAAAATGAACTCACAAAATAAATCAGCCGCTCTGAGTAACTCAGCTGTATCAAACAACAACTATGGTCAAATTGATAAACATTCCAACGTCTGAGGTTAAATTGATCGAATTGATAAACAGCAACTATGGTCAAAATGATAAACAATCCAACGACTGAAGAGTAAACCAGAATAACTCAGCCATAAGTATAAATTAAGTCCATCGTAAAAGTAAAGTTATACTACGTAAATCAGCCCCTTTTTCTTACCATAGTAAATTAGCACCGCTAAACCCTATACTCTGTATAATATTGACAAAATACTATCAATAATATTTTAAAGATGAACCTTATACCGTAAATAATAATATAATATTACGAGTTGAGATGTTTGATTACGCAGCTATGATAGCCTACTAGTCAGCTATTAATGTCTTATTAGGCAGTTATGATATGTCATATCACCTAGTAAAGTATGTCTTTTTACGTTACCGATGTAAGAGAACGGGTCGGCACTAATATTGAGATAACATAGAACGAACGCGGTATTTTTGAATTTCATTTGTAACAGATGAGTTATCTAGTCTTCATCTATATCGTGGCTGAGTTATGGGAAAGCATCTATATTTTCTTTCTTATCTTTTGCCGTTTATCGTAATCAATCCAACGGATAAGGAGACTTGCTAACCCGTAAATCAGCCGTGAATAACATCACTACTTTCTTTTTTCTCTACTATCGTAGATCGTAATCAATCCAACGGATAAGATTATTCCAGTTCCTAAGTTCTCTTTCTTTTTTTCTCTCCCTCTGTGTCTTCTCTCTCTTCCTCTTCGCCTTTAAAGCGATTTGCGTTTCTTCGTAGTAATCAAACAAAATTATCTTTCTAGACTGTTTCGTCCCTAGACTCTTTTCTCTCGTCTTTTCTCTCACTTTCTCGCCCTGCCCTCAGAAGGGCTTTTTCATGGAGTCTGATAACGACATCTCCAACATACAGATCGAGGACCATCGTCTTGTCATTGTATCTTTACTGATCGATGGTCACGTGTCATTGTATCCTTACTGACGTGGATGCAACTCGATAGTCTCTGTATGGTTGTGGTTTGGTGTAAGTGGGTACTCTCGAGCGGCGTGCGTCACCTAATCTGATCCATAGCTTTTCTAGAGTCCTCTTCAGTGCTTTCGATTTCTGAATCCCTCGATGCAGAGTTTGTCGATGCTTTCTTTTCCCTAGAGTCAACCTTGCCGACCCTGTTGCAACATCTTACTTTTGTTCTTGCACTTTCGGCGTTTGTGCCTTTTGTAGTTCGCTCAATCGGCCTTCAGACTTCATAAAAACATAAGTCAGTGGTTTAACACAAAAAAGACTCCGTACTAAAACAGCCACGTTAAACCAGAACTTAGCCGTATAGAAAAGTTACTAACCGTTGGTAAATCAGTCGTGAAGCAACACACCGGTATTTTACTTGATGGATGAGATAGTTTTGATTCCAAGGCTGAGTTTTCACCCAAAATCATTTTCATTCAAATTTACACAGAATCGTTTTTCTCCCAGAAAACTCAATCCAACGGATATTGGTCCAAACTTTAATTTTTCTTTTTTTTTGGTTCCTCTCTGTTTTCTCTCTCATCCTCTTCGTCTTTAAAGGGATATGCGTTTCTTCACGTAAGCTCAAACATAATCCTCATTATGAAGCGTTTCTTCCCTAGACTCTTTCTCTTGTCTATTCTCGGGCCTTCTCGCCCTACTTTTAGAATAGCTCTCTCATGGAATCTGATGATGACATCTCAGACATACTGCTCGATGGTTTGCGATGGTCCTCGATCTGTATGTTCGACAGTATGACCCCCCTAATGCTCTGACGTGAAACCAATATGTTTTTTTTTGCACAAATAACTTATTATTCACCATGAGTTAACCCAGTTGTAAAGTTGTATTGATATCCAAAATTTCTCGTTCGTTTAATGTTCAGGTTTGTTTATGTTTAAGGATTTACACTACGGATCTCTTTACACTATTGTTTTGTTGCATTCTTTTGTACGATCTGTTTCATTTAAAATTCATATACAACAAAACAGAATTTCAGCCGTTGAAAGAACAATATAATAATCATAAATAAATAAGTCACTATAAGTAACTCAGTCGTAACAACTCTTATAACTTAATTTATACTTTACTTTATAGCGGAGTTTTGACACAAAGTTGACTAAGTCTAACGACTCTTATAACTCAGTCGTTGTAACGTAATAAGTTAGCCCTAATAACATAATAACAAAAGATCATGATGATTGGAATATACTATTAGAACCTAGCCGTAACATTTTAAAATACACGTGTATTATTTTAAAAATTTTGTAATCAATCAACGAAAATTAATTTAAAAATTATAATAAATCGTATTCAAACAACAAAATATTCGTTAACATTAATATGGCAACATTGTATGAAAGTTACAAACCAAATTGTATATAATCACTCTTATTTTAACATAAGTTCCTAATAATAAGAGAATGCTTATACATAAAACATTTCGGGCAAACCCATTGACGGCGGTTTGTTTTACACTGAGGTCATTGGCAATCCCAAGTTTCCCTAAACATTAAATGTTTATCATGAGTGAACCTTATCAATGTTTGCTCGATCTCATGTGTCGTAGAATGTACGTGTTCAATATCTAAACTCCATGAAGGATTTTTAGTATCTAAGATGTCCAGTCCCTTTGCAGAATTCCCCAGTCAAACAGATATTAAAGCAGTCAAGATAATGGCTTGTTCATCCGTTGATCGTGGAAGGATATCCATCTCATACTCTATTTCCCCATACACACATACATACTCTAGCCCATGGAGATATAAAGCTTGTGGATTCTTGGCATTGACACAATCCATAAAAACGTTGATTGCTCACAGAGGAATGAATCAGCAATAATCGCCGAGAGATCAACGTTTTGCCTAAAATAATTGTTAAGAATAATCTTCGAACCATCTCTCCCAGACATAAAACTTCCAACGGATGCCAAATTTGTTTTGCACATTTGCAAAGCAATGAATGTTAATAATTCATCAGGAAAGATGGGATTTGTAGTAGACACATCAGTTTATTTTCTCGCGTTAGGCGATTCATTAACATGGACAATAAGTAATGATCCAAAGTAATTCATGTTAAAATTTTAACTCTTTGGTTTAAGTTTGAATAACACTTGTAAAATAATATAAATAAGACGATAAACGTGATTAACTTACTATGTAAGATCGCAAACTGCATGTCCAAGGGCCAAGTCTTCCGTTTTGTTTGATTCTGACATATGCTATCAGCCGTACGCGTATACAATTCTATCGTTGCTTACTGTGAAAAATATATATTAGTTTGGCCGTTAACTAACTTTGAAGTATTTATGGAAAACGAAAGGCTGCAAAGCTAGATCATTGTANGACACTTTTGGTTAAATACAAATATTAGCATTTAAGAATAAATAATACTGTAATTACATATATATTGCTATTAATTATTAATTTATACTATTTTGCTACTGTTATAAATTTATTGACAAATTATCCCAAGTCCATAGATTAATAATCGTTTGTTTATCAAATAAACCTGCCTTTAGAATGCAATTCAATAAGTCAGTCATTTTGTTACGTTGCTCTAAATTGTTGACAAAAAAAAGAGTTTGTGTATGACTTATTTTCCGCCTTGTTTGAGTTCATCCTTTGCACGGTTTTACAACTATTAAATGACTTCAATTCACGAGAGGGAACGACTTTTGAGTTTTCCCATATTACGACGATTGATATTCCTTTGCACTGTTTGATTATTTATCAATTTGAACCTAGTTATTGTTTAATCTCTATTTGTTAATAATTTGATTAATAATCAAATATACGAGTAAAGTTCAATGGCATTATTCAAATATACGAGTAATCTCTATTAGTTAATAATTTTATTAATAAATGAATATGAATTAGCTTATAATACATTATATCGCATATTTTTATAATGTTATCGAGATGTATCTTGATTTAATATGAATTAGACAACGTCTGCTCTAGAATTCAAATATATGATCATCTGTGACAAAAAAAATATGTGATCTAATGTATTTTCTAAATAAACTGTGAGAAGATCAACATACATCTAAATAGGATTATTCAGATATATGATCATATATGATTAATCAACATGCATCTCAATAGCATTGTCAGTTAGGGTTTGGCTGAGTTATTTGGCTACATTATATCAAAGACTGATTCACAGATTTTAATATTGTCTTTAACGGCTGACATTTGTTTCAGAAATGGCAAGTTCGGTTTCATAAACGGTTGACCTTAATGAAAATCGATGTGAGTTTATTGTTTGGTTTGATGACAAGTTCCTAAGCCGTTAGATTAAAATGTAGAGGAGAGATCTAACGGTTGTGGTTTGTCTGGTTAGAAGAGAACTAGTCTTGGGAAATGGAATAGTTAAAATGTTTTTTTGTTAGTTTCATCTCTCTCTCATCTCCAACGAAATTTTATATATAAACCATCACTATTTTTCTTTTTTATTAAATTCTTCTTTTCTTTCTCTCTCTTTCAATCTCTTTAACATAAATAATTTTTGGTTGAGAATCAAACATATTTGTAGTTACAGAAGTTAAATATTTCTTTTTTCTCAACAATTTAAGATGCATTTCGATAATTTTAGGGTAAAAAAATAGTAAGATCGTAACCACAAAACACTGACCACAACACTGAGATATCATGGTTATCACTGTATAGTTGTCGCATCGGGATCATAACTCTATATATGTGATCACGAATCAATGAACTAAAACATTTGAATCTATGATCGTAGTTAATACTTCGAGTACCTTTTTAGTACTTTGTTAGTATTTTTTAGGAAAATAGTTTAAAAACTCAAACCCGAACCATGTGGTTACTATACCGAGACGTTGTAATTGTTACTCTAATTAGTCAACTATATCGTGACATTGAAACATCCTAAAATATCTGATACTTCGTAAAGATCCTATCAATTCTACAAAATCGAACCTAACTCGAATAATACTGAAGCGAACCGGACCCGAAATTTCATAGAACCAGAATGGATGCTACTCGAACACAAACAAAATTTCATAATGGTAAATTGACTTATGTTATTTTGGATTTGTAATATATTTTTTTCAATATTTTTTTTGAATATGAGTTTGGTGTCTATAAAATTATATATTTATGGTTAATGTTTTGTGGTTACAGAGATGGTTATATTAAGAAGGGAGAATTGAACGTTTAGCCACATTAATAGAAGAATTGTGTTATGTGAGTGAGCATATTAAACTGAATACAATTTATTGACCATAAAATCAGTGAATTATAATTGAACACAACTTAAGGTGAACACTACACACTAAATCAGTAAACTAACCATATTATTGGATATTTATTTTTATTTGGGCTACCACAAAGTTATAACCACATATCAGTGAATTTGAAAATTAATAATTACATGGTTCAATAAGTATACATGGTTCAATAAGATTCAAAAAGAACCCATTAATCCAAACACAATCTATTGACCATTAATCAATGAATTTTAATTGTCAGAATTTGTGGTTAGAAAATGAGAATTGACCACATATAAAAGTGTGACATAGCAAGCCGAACACAAAGTTATGACCATGGTTAATTAAGTGAATTTTAAAAAAACTGAACATAAAATAGTAAAACATGAGACACTAGACATGAAAGCAAAAAACGCTTAATATGAAAGCTCTAGTATTTATAACCATAAAACAGTAACCATGAAACATTATACATGAAACCATTAACCATGAAACACTAGACATTGAAAACAATAAACACACGACATGAAAAACATTGGTATTCTTTACCATAAAATAATGACCATCAAACACTTGACATGAATGCACTTTCCCCAAAATCCGCATTGGTTGTATCGGTTTTACGGACTAAATCCTGAAGCACATTGAAGTTTGCTGGCAAAACACCTACCCCGAGCTTGAACAGGTGGACCCGTTTCTCCCAACCTTGAAGTTGATGTTCTTGAGCAAGAATGTTTTTCACTTTATATTGCTCTCCATTCATCAGAAATGTAAGTGCACTATGTAAAAAGTCTCGTACGAACACCTACACATAAACAAAAAATAAAAAATATAAGACAAGTTTTGAAAAATAGTTTATGCTCTAAACTTAAGGAGACATGTGAATTTAAACACATGTACCTAAATGTGTGAATTTAAGCACATGTAGCCCAAAAAAAGGAGAATTCGAATACGAAATTTACAGTTGTGAAAAGGGTAACCAGAAAACTAACCTGAACCGAAAAATAAAAATAAGAGTTAAAACAACACCCACATTAAAGGTTTTTTTATTAAAAACTCTAATCAATAAAAGCGGATTTAACTCTAGTTACTATTATTTTCTTGTTTATTGACATTATTGTTATTAAAAATAACGCTGACAAAAAAAAAATTGTTATTAAAACAAACAAAAACCAATAATTACTTAACTTATCATAAAACTAGTAAAAACCAAATAAAAGGATAAATGAAATTGTAAACTAAAACTTCGCCTATAATTAAGGACTTTAACTTATCATACACACATTTTGTGAAGTGATATAGTTCTAATATAAATTTAAATTTTTTTAAAGATAAAATAATCTGATAAAATCTTTCTATACCAAACCTAGCGAAAAATATGTATAATAAAAAAAGAATGTATGATGAAAAAAAAGAAGAATGTATAATAATGATGAAAATTACTCATAAAGAACATAACTTTTTTCAACACCTAAAGAACATAACTAATTATACTTAATTGGCTTTTATTAGTTTTTCCATCGATGGAAAGAAAAAAAAAAAAAGTCTTCCAGTCAGGTTTCGACACTTGTCGAATCTGATCCTCCCCAAAAGTTTCTCACGTGAGATACGGTTCTACATTATTATGCATTTTTTATTTTATTTTAGATTTAAAATTTGGGCCAAGGTACTCTTAAAATACTTCAATGAACCTGGCCTAACTGATACTTCGAAGATCTAAGAACTAGTACAACGCTACTTTTTGGAGGTTTTTGGGCCAAAAAAATATTTAAAAATGGATCATAGGGTTTCTTTAGAGAAGAACAGTCTCTATAGAAAAAAACGATCTTCCATTTTGCAAGAGCTACCGAGTTGCCACGTGGCAACTCTTAATTGGCCAGGTATTTTTTCTTTTTTGCTGCTCGTTAATTTTTTTTTTTTTTTTGCTGCTCGTTAATTTTTTTTTCTACTCATTAATTTTTTTTTTCTTTTTTTTAGCATTATGTAATTAAATACTTTAATTTAATATTTTAGTTAGTCGGTTAGAGACATTTAAGATTATATTTTAAAAATTATAGATATTGTAATTTAAATCATTATAGGCAATATTATAAGCAATCGAATCTGAGTTCGGGATCGCACAATGCACCAACAATTGAAAGCGGATTTGGTTGAGAATATTTGGCTCAACTTCGATATGAATGAAGATTATAATTAACCGTTTTTTACTCTTTTAAATATGTACTTCTTTTTATAAAATGTTTTATTGCTTTTAATTAATAATTATATAATATATATTATGAAATTAATCATAAGTTTAAAGAAATTTAAATAAGTTTAATTATTTCTAATATTATAATTTCAAAAAAAAATATATTTTAATCCGAAGAAACTCAAGAAAATTCTACCATTGGACCCCTCTTTTTCTTTAAAATTACAGAGTATCTTCGTGAGTTTCTTTACATTATTTTTGATTAATTAAATCTGAAGAACTCTTAATTTTAGCTCAACCATTGGACTTGCTCTAAAAGAATCTATTTTCCCTTTCCCTTTTTATTTATTTTAGTTTGAATCATGCAGCAGAGTGGAAGCGAACAAGGAAAAAGAAATACTGGAAATGGAGCACAGTTAATTAAAAAAAGAAAAATATGAAGCTTGGAAGTTGAGTACCCAGGAAGTTGAGTACTGAAAAAGAAGTTGAGTACTAACTTGTCGTTGGGAAAAATAAAGTTGGAGAAAACCAATTCTCATATTAGTTGAAGGGTATTAAAGTCAATTCATAACACAAACTTGTCATTAGAATTCTACTTGTCATTTTAGAAAAATATTTTGAAAAACTTGTCATATTAGACAAAGTGTTCTTATAATAATGAACATATTCATTTTTTTTTTTTTTTTTTGAAAACTGATTAAACTTAACAGTAATAAAACATTACAGAAAGGATAACAAAAGCATTAGATAGGAAGCCAGGAAATGATTTGAGCTGAATTTGAAAGTCAAGCCTCCTTTGCAAGAGAGTCTGCCTCTTTGTGATATCATAAAGTGTGTGCTTTAAGCAATGATTCTGAAATGCGTCTTCGTTTCCAAATTGATATTTGTTAATCAGCTCGAAGAGTTCACAAGAGTCTGTATTGATGGTCAAGTGTGAATAACCTAGTCGCGAGAGATGCTGAGCGGCATATAACAACGCTGCGGCTTCTGCTTCTGCCGGTGTACGTGTTTCCGCTGGATTGCCTTGACTTCAAGTTACTATAGACCCGTTCTGATTTTTGATGACCCACGCTACTCCTATTTTTTCCCTACAGTTCAGCCATGAAGCATCAGTAAAACAAACATTTGAAAATTGATTAACAGAAGAACCTGAGTGTTGAATATGATTTGTCTGTAAGGGATTGTTGTGATGTTGCAATTGGCTATGCTGCAAAGATTGTTGAGAATCCGAATTAGCTTCCTTCCAAGCTGCTAATTCCACACATGCTTTTGTGATGATATCTAGTATGAAATGTCTTTCTGATGAAAAGCATAATGTGTTCCGAGATTTCCAAATTTCCCAGAGAAGAAATGCAAAAAGATGATCTTTAGAATTCCTGAAGCTTGGCTGGTTTAGGAAACCTTGTAGAACCTCCAGAAGAGGGAGACCAGCTTGAAAAGATTGGGGAAGCTCTAAAGGAGACAATTTCCAAATCTCCTGAGAAACTCTGCAAGAGAGTAGACAATGGTTTGTCGATTCTGGTTTCTCCCCACACATTGGACAACTTTCCAAAATCTTGAGACCTCTCTTCCTCAGATTCTCAAATGTAGGAATTCCATCTTGAATAACTTTCCATAAGAAAATTTTAATCTTCCGAGGAGCGTTAATATTCCAGAGATTATGTAGAATTCCTTTGTTAACAGATGCGAATTTGAATTATGGTTGTGGGAAGTGGAGTTACCAGTAGCATGAGATGAATGAATATTGCGATAGGAACTCTTAACTGTATAGCTTCCAATCCTCGTACCTTCCCAGACTGGGAAATCCGCCTGATCATGAATGGGTAATCTCATTGTGGAAATCTGTTGAAACAAAGAACTGTCCAAAAGATTTGCTATTAAATCAGAATCCCATGCTCCAACTTGGTAATTTATAAGATCAGACACCCTTAGATCCGGGTATTGATGTTGTCCTGGACCGAAACCCGGCTTGAAAGTGTTTGGATTTGATGAAGATTGATCATGAATCCAATTTTCTTTCCAGACGTTAACATCCTTGCCATTACCAATTTCCTAGTGAAGATTGTTTTCAATCGCCTGCTTCCCAATCAAGATGCTTCTCCAGTCGTGGCTTGGTTGATGACCAGGACCCGCATATTGAAAAGTGGATTTGTTGAAATATTTAGCTTTGAGAGATCAAGCTAAAAGGATCCTGGATTTGTTAAAATCCGCCAAGCTAATTTTCCCAGCATCGCTTTATTAAAACTCCGCAAATCCCTGAAACCCTGACCCCCTTCAAGCTTTGATTTAGTTAGCTTATCCCAACTTATCTAATTGATTCCTTCCTTATCGCTGGAACCGTTCCACCAAAAACGACGGATAATTCTGTTTATGTCTTGTAGAGAGGATTCAGGAAGCACAAAACAACTCATGGCATACTGAGACATAGACATTAGGACTGAAGAAATTAACGTTTCCTTACCCGCCAGAGAAAGAAATTTTGAATTCCAAGAGGAGACTTTGTTCCTTAAACGTTGGACCAGAAATGAAAAAGATGATCTTTTATTCCTACCAAACTGATCAGGGAGACCTAAATACTTTCCAAAAGCTTGAACTTTCTTGATACCAAAGGTTGCTTGAATCTGATCTTGAAGAAGAAGAGGTGTATCTTTACTGAAAAACAGGCTAGATTTTTGCAGATTAACCTCCTGTCCTGAAATGAGAGCGTACTTAGCCAGCAAACTTGAGAGAAAAGAAGTGTCATGATGAGTTGCTTGGCAAAACATGATTGAATCATCTGCAAAGAACAAGTGAGAAAGAGCCGGAGCATTTCTAGCCATCTTATAACCCGCAAAATCCCCTCTGCTTTGGTGGTCTTTAAGCATAGCCGAGAAACCCTCTGTACAAATGATGTAGAGATAAGGAGATAAAGGATCTCCCTGACGAATTCCCCTTGTTGGAATGATCTAATGTGAAGGTGAACCATTAATCAAAATACGATAGCTAACCGTTGAGATACACCTCATAATCCAAGATATCCAAGGCAAAGAGAATCCCATCTTTGTTAAAATCATTTCAACATAATCCCACTCAAGTTTATCAAATGCCTTACTGATATCTAACTTGAGGGCAACTGATTTATCCTTTCTATTCCTGGTATTAAAAGAATGGATAGCTTCATGAGCCAGGAGGATATTGTCTGATATTTGACGGCCCGGAACAAAAGCACTCTGGTTTTCACTAATAATTTCATTGAGGAAAGGCTTCAGACGATTTGACAGAATCTTCGAAATAATCTTGTAAGTTGTATTATAAAGACTGATGGGTCTGTAATCACGAATCGTATGTGGTTGCTGAGTATTTGGCACAAGAGTAACATACGTTGAATTAATGCTGCGATCCATGTTTGATGTTTCCATGAAGTCCTTGATTGTAGCATACAACCTATCCTTTACAGATTCCCAGTGATGATGATAGAAGGAAGACGAGAAACCATCTGGGCCTGGAGCTTTGTCTGGCTTCATTTCAAAAACCGCAGATTTAAGCTCAGCCATCGTTAAAGGTCTTAGCAGATGGTCATTTGTCTGAGGAGAGATTCTAGGGAGAACAGATTCAATCACTTGAGTTAGCTTTGATGAATGACTCTTATATGTTTGAGAAAAGTAATTCATGACAATCTTTGAAACTTGTTTGTGCGAGAAACATCTTTTCATCCAGTAGAGAATGAATTGTGTTTCTGTATCTTCGTTGGGTTAACTTAGCGTGGAAATAAGCAGAATTCTTATCTCCTTCCTTTAACCACAGAGATCTACTACGAAGACGAATCTCCCTTTCCTCATTAAGAACTTCTGTTTGCAGACTGTTCTTTGCTTTAAGAAGTTCATTGTAATCTAAGCTATCTTGATTAGAAATCTGCTTGAGATGCTCCTCAAGATGTTTGATGTCCTTGTGACGTTGTGGAATAGATTTTTGTCGCCAAATTCGCAAACCAACAGTTGTCCACTTGATGACATTATTCAAAGATGCAGTTGTTGAAATCTGAGTTTCCTGATTCTTGAATTCTTTTGCCACAATTTTCTTGACTTCTAACTCATTCCTCCAAGATGGATTATATCTGAAAAATTTAAAGACCGGAGAGTTTGAGATGTTTAAAGATAACAAAAGAGGTTTATGATCAGAGCCTTTCCAATCTAAAGTCTGAGAAGTTGCCATTGGGACATGAGAGCAGAACAAACGATTACCCATAATTCTATCTAGTTTAGCCTGTATAACATGATTATATCTCCTACCAATCCAAGTATATAAACTACCTAACATATGAATGTCCTGAAGACCAAGAGCATTAATAAAATTGTGCAAACGATTCAAAGATTGTTGAGACTTAGGAATACCACCCAACTTTTCATAATCAAACCTGATGTCATTAAAATCTCCAAGGACAAGCAACTGAGATGAGAGATTGAAAAACAAAGAAGATAATCGATTCCAAAACTGAGACCGATGGGAATCCGAAGGCGGACCATATATATATAAAATAGCAAAAGCAGTACATGGAGAAGAAAACTTGAGATACACGAAATTCTGATCCGCCATTTTTATAGAAACCGAAACATTTTGCCTCCAAAAAATTGACAAACCACCACCAAGGCCTTTTGGTGGGACTACAAAATGATGATCATACCCTAGTCTATTACACATAGAAGAAACAAAAGCAGTATAATTTTTAGTTTCAGAAAGGAACATTAAGTCGGGACTTTGATGAGAAGCGATTTGACTCAGATGATAAACTGTCAGGGGGTTCCTCAAACCCTGACAATTCCAATGCAGAGCACTCATGGATCAGCCGGTGGTTTAGGGGGAACCACCACACCCTTAGGAGGTACAGGATCCTTGCTTGAGCTTCCCTCATCTGCCATTGTTCTTGGGGTTTTTGGTTCTCCGTTAGTTGGAGCATCCTCAGCAGGTATTGCTTCCTCAAATTTTCTCTTTAATCCTCTTTCACCTGCAAGAAAAATCTGCAATTGATCCTCCATTTCCACCAATTCCTGAGCTGTCAGAGTAGTAAGATCTTCTGGATCCACTATGAGATGATCCATTTCCAGATTCTGAGCCATATTTATATGTTGATCCATTTCCTCTACAAGTTGGTTGTGCAGGTCCTGGATGTGGTCCTCATGCATGTTTGGCTCCTGATCTTGATTGAGGATAACTGGATGTTCCTCTTGAAGGGGAGGAGGAGGAACAAGCTGAGTGCAGACCTCATTAGCATGCCTAAGGCTACCACAGATTGAGCAGAACCGACGAAGACCTTCATATTTAAAGGATAAAATGATTGGCTCCTCATTTGGCATGAGATAGACTCGACGCTTAAAAGTTAACCTCCGATCCACATCAATCCAGACCTTAACCCAGGCTTCAGAACGGCGATACTGAGTTGGCTGAATGATAAAAACTCCATCCGTTCTTCCCAAGTGAGAACCCACACTATCGATCATATCTTCCCTGCGGTACATATTTGGGAGATTTTCAATCAGAACCCAGAAGGGGATGAATTTGAGAAAGGTAGGTGAATGTCTTCTGGTCCAACGGTCAAGGGACACCATCCACCCTTTGAAGTTATAGGGCTGACTCTCTAGCACAGAAAGCACTTGATGCTCAGTTGGGAAGTAAAAACTAACTGTCCCATCGTCATTAATTTGTCCTTCAACAAGACCATGCATGTGCCAGGCTCTAGGTAGAGTGTTCCGAATGGCCATCAGATTATGATGAGCAGGATTAAGTCCTTTAACCACCAAGCAGAAGTTATGGTCTCGGTGAAAAGATGCTCGAGCAGCTTCATGAACCGACCAAGGTTGCTCTGAAGCTCCAATGGTAAGATTTTGCATATTTTTCCAAAGATCAGACATAGACCACCAAAAAACAGAAAAAACGAAGGAAAGATTTGTGGTAATGATGTTTGCTCTGATAAGCGATAACGTTGATGAAAGATGAAAGAACTCTGAAGAGGAGAAAAGAAATTTATAGAAGAAGAACTCGTGAGAGAAACGCCAAATATCTTTGAAAGATTTGAGGAGAAGAAGATGTCAAGACGAAGAAGATGGCAGACAAAGTAATTTAGGGGAAAGGAACGATGACAAACTCGAGAACTGAAAAACCCATATAGGGTAACTGAATCGCCTGAGTTCAGATCCTCAGGAACACGTGGCATCATTCTTCTGAGAATGAAAGGAAACGAATCTTACTTCAAAGAAGAAATAAGAGAGATTGATGAGAAGAAACTTAAAATCGCACTAAGAACGCGCGAAAACACGAAACCCTAAAATCGCCAAAATAATCGCCTCCTTCGTATGTTTGTTTGCAGTTTAAAGATTCATTCGAACAGATTCATCTAAAGCTTATATTGAAGCAAAAAGTTTGAATTAATATCTTATTCAATAAATTTAATACAAAAATATTAGAAATCATATTAAAATACTAAAATCATGTGGATAACTTATGCGTATGATTAACCACTTATTATTGAATTATGGTTAATGACGTATGATTAACCAACTTATTATTGAATTACAGTTACCAAAAAACTATTGAAATTATGGATATAACGTATAAAACGGACATGGTTAACCACCTAAGAAACATAAGCAAAGTTAGGAGAAAACAAACAAATTCAAAGTCTAGATCACCTAAAGTAGTTACTGGATTATGGTTAACCACATAGTTATTGAATTCAAAGTAGCTTTTGTTCACCTTACTTCGCTCCCTTTTCTTCATCGATCTAAGAAGACGAACAAATGCCAAGTCCATATCACCTAAAGTAGTTACTCAAATAATTTAGCTATCAGCTACGGATTTCTCTATTTGTATGGTTCTTTGTTGTCATGATTTCAAACATTCTAATCATAATTTATTAACAAACGTTATAACCATAATTCGGTAACAACGTTCAAACCATGTGTTAACCATAATTCAGTAAGAACATGCTAACCACAATTCAGTAACAACGAGCTAACCACAACTTAGTAACAAAGAGCTAACCAAAATCCAGTAACAACGTTCTAACCATAGTTCAGTAACAACGTTCTAACCATAAATTCTAGAGATTGAAAAATTGAGGTAAGCCATTAGACAAACATGAAAGAAATTAAACAACCAAGCTACATCAACGATTCAAGTTCCAATGGCAATGAACAAATGACAAACGGAATTCAATAATACCATGTTTTAGATGTTAGTTTACAATACTTATCATCAACTACCATATAACATTTTAACATAAACATGGAAAGTTCTCTCTTTGTCTCACTTTTTGATAAACAAGCACGAAATTCAGTTACAAGGATTTAATCCCTCCTATCACAAGTCTGACCACGAGATAGGTCTCCGATCGCGTAACCGACTGGCCACGAGTTAAAACCACTTAATATTGAATTATGGTTAGTGGTCGTATAAGTTAGGTGTCTGGTCGCGTAACTGACTGACCACGAGTTATAGTTAACCCATGTCTGATCTAAAGAAGCATTGTTGCTTTCTCTTCTTCTTCCTCTTATTTGGTCTCTATCGGAGCCGCCACTGCTTCTTTTGTTGCGGGAACCAACGATTTCTCTCTTCCTTCTTAACCTCATTCGGTGTTATCTCTTCCTTTTCACTCGGCTAAAGATATATTCCCTGCAACATAATTCTTCTCTGCAAAAAAAAATGGAACATTGAATTGTAAATGTTGAAGGCTAGGGAGATAACAAAAGAATGAAACTTTACAAAATCAGTGGAAATTTGAACAAAAAAGATAACAAAGAGAAGTGGGATCCCCTCGTAGCCGCATAAGAAGTATAGTCGGCCATGGAGTAAAAAAGCTTTGGTACTGGAGTAATATATCTTGCCGAATCTGAATTCTTTTGCCTTAGAAATTAAATTTCAATTTCACTTCATCTCTCTGTTAAAGTTAAAATGGATTATTATAAAAAACACACATTTCCAAACTCTGAAACTTAACGGAAAAAAATGTTTAACAAAACTCCAGGAACGAAATTGGAGAATTCTATTAAGAAAAAATTATCTCTCTAATCTAAAGAAAAACTAATAAGAATCAGACTCCCAAAATGGGATCTAAAACCTCCAAAATTCAAAAAAGAGGGAGAAAGTGTACAACCTAAAAAGTTTTCAATAAATATAACTTTGCTTTTTCATTTTTTTCTTGAAGCAATAAATATTTTTGAAAAAGAGAAGAATCGAAGGAGAAAAATCAGGTGAAAAAGAAAAAGAAAATGAAGAAGAAAGAAAAAATGAAGAGTAAAATTTATGGGTGAAAGAAATCTCGTAAACTATAAAATAAAATCACATTTTCCTTTTTTTTTTGACATTAACTAGATGATTTTCAACCACATAATGATAACTAACCTTTTGATCCAATGATCAAAATCAATCTTACTTTTGTGAAGAGAGGAACACGGAAAAAGGGTAAAATTGATATAAAATGATGGGTTTCTGTCTCGGAAGTTACGATAGTGTCTCAACATGAAAACAAAATCAAAAGTATCTTGTTTTATAATTTAAAATTTAAAATATGTCATATAATATAAATGTTCCTAGTTTGAACCATGGTCATATATGGAATAGATTCTATTCTAGAGAGTTGAAAAAACACTATTTTCAAAATGCTCCATTTCTTCAAATCGGCGCTCGTAAATACTTCAATTCATTAAGGGTTCGACTGTCTTCCACCACATTTGGGCTTGAACAAAATAAATTAAAAATTCTGTTCTAGAGATCTACATTTGTGATCACCTTTTATTCAGAGTGACATTTCAGCTCTTTATTCGAAGTCAAGAACATACACTAGAAACGATACATATTTACAGTTTTATCTTTATTAACACTTTCTTCGTGTATAACAACAAGTAAAACATATGTCTATCTACACATTTTATTTTCGATACTTGTAGTACTCACAACAACGTTCGAAAGATCTCTCAGGTATTGTTAGGTCGTAGTAGTAATTCCTCACTCTATTTACATCTTTCCGCATCCTTCTTCTAAGCATCTCTCTTCTACTTTCATAGTCTCGAACGGAGGAAGCGTTTCTTAAATGAGTTCTTACGGGAGGAGGAAGTGGCGTATGGTTGGCCATTGATGGAACCCGCGAATCTTATGTCCCAGCGTTCGATGTTCTTTGGAACACATGAGTCGAATAGGAAC
>OVAO01000515.1:0-20649 GCA_900406285.1 Biscutella auriculata | reverse complement strand
TTGATCATAATAGGCTAATTAGTTCCCTCTTTAATACAATAGAGAAGGGGCTAAAATATTATTATCACACGACGATCAAGCTCTAGAATTCGAGATTAAGTCGAACGTTATATCAGATTATGGAGAAGTTGAAGACGCCGAGAACTTCATTAGAGATGAGCGTGAGGATATGCCAGAGGCACCGGTTAATGAAGCACATGCCCACCTTACTACATTGTTCGAGAGATTGCAGTTGAGGAATATGACTTCTTATGGAGTTGGGAATGTGGCAACGAACCACATAATCATTGTCCCGGATCCATCGCACGTCTACACGCCAAGCTATCTTCTTCATGAAGATTTGGCTACCCGAGTATGGACGATGGAAGGACAAACGATTTAGGATCGATCCGCTATGGAAGGGTTCATGGTCCGAGTTGAGAGGCTCGTGTCCACCCACAACCGCCATTGATCCCAATATTCAGGACATCCAAGCTTTGTGACGTTAAACAAGCTCGCTTGGGAGGAAGTCCCATGTTTATCCCTTGTAAATACGCTATTTGAATTTCCTAAGGTTTGTATTGGATGGCGGTGAACTAACGAGTTTTTGAGATGATCAAATTTCAGGTACCAAACGTTTAAGAACCGAAGAAAAGGATGAAACAAGAAGGACGATCGACCTATAAGGAGAAGGATCGGTCATGTACCAACCGATCCGGAACATCGGACAGACAAGGGACCAGATCGGTCATGCGCTGACCTATCCGGATGAAACCCGCGCGCGAGGTAGAGCATCTGTCAAGCCTTGACCGATCCACACTAAGGGCTTGACCGATGCACATTTCTATTCCCCCTTACCCGATTTTGCCTTGGTTTTAAACACAAAACCTTTCTTTTTCACTTCTTCTTCATTCTAAGATCCTCTCTCACCATTTTTTCTTCAAAGAACACCATTTCCTTTTTTTTAAACCTTAATTCTTGCTCAAATTTGTTGGTTTTTGTTGCTAAGATCTTGAGTTTTCTTCCATACTTGCTAGTTTCACCATTTATTTCTCCATTTCAAGCATTAAAGGTAAAAATTTAAAGCTCTCATTTTTGTGGGTACTATTCACCTAGAGCAAAACTTGAAATTTTCAAACTTTTAGGTTGTGATTAGTATTCCATTTGCTTAGAGCACTTTTACAATGATAATGTTGCTTGTTTCTCTTGATGATTGAGCCTTGTATTGCATGAATTTTGAAAAATCTTGAAAATTTGGCTCTTGTATTTTTCATGAGAATTTGGGTATGGATTAGGATTTAATAGAAATGTCTAGCATGTTGTAAGATGAAATTGGAGTATGATTGTTGAGAAACTACAAGGATTTGGACTTTAATTTGATAGACTTTGGAATTTTGTAGAATCTTGATGTGTTCTTGAAAAATGTTGAAGCTTGAAATTGAAATTTGAACTTTATGTTTAGTCGGTTATTAAACCGCTTGGTCACGATTGTATTTGCCTATTGATTGGATCTCTTTTGAATCAATAAGATTTATGAGCTTATATTGTTAATTTTCGGAACCTTGGACTTAATGGAGTTTTGAACTTGGTTTTTGTAGATATTTTATGTCAAGTTCAAAAGCATCCGCCATGGATAAAGGCAAAGGAAAGACTATCGAATTAAAACCGAGAACTAGACCGGGTCTTGCGCCGAAGAGGTGCCTCATTCGTGAAGAACCCGAGCACTTGCTACATGAATTATTACCGGAATTGGTTTCCGAAGACTTTCCCGTAGAGGAAGTTCCCAAACCAGCAACTTCACATGACATGCACGAAACGCTATCCTTTTTCCCACCACCCCGTGAAGAACATGAACCTATAGATCGTTCAGTGGGGTACACGAAGCTCACTCTCTACCATGCAAGCTCACTCTCTACCATGCAGTCATGGAGTGTGCTTTTGTTCCTTCAGTTCTACCCGACATTGCCACTCTGCGTACCTTAGACATTGAGAGCGAAGTCCGGAAAATTTTGCAAGGTATGGGCATAGGTTCGGTTATGGATCTACATCTTCCAGGTTTCAGGGAGCATACATGCGCTTTTATTGCCTCGCTGGAGGTTCACTCTCCTGAGGATGACACGCCGGAAGATTTAGGGAAGCGGTATATCAGTTTCACAGGTTGGGACGAGGTTGAGCATTAGGTTTATTTTGATGATATCGCTGACGTTTTTGGGTTTACCAAGGGAGGTGTTCAGTTTGTAGCGCTTTCCCCTGCAGAGATCAACATCATATGGAACACGACCGGTTCGTGTTCCAAACCATTTAGTGTGGGGAAGACCAAGTGCTCTCTCATTCAGCATCCTGCTCCACGTTATGTACACATGATTCTCACTCACTCATTTACTGCGAGATGTGAGACGGGAATCCTGCGAGGGGAAGAGTTCAATTTCATTAGTCACGGATTGGTTCCTGTTATCCGTGCACTTCGCGAGGACGACGATCTGTTTCCGGGTTTAGAGCTGTGAAGATACAATCCGATAAAGCTTCTCTGTCAGCACCTTCCTGCTACTATCTGTTTGTTCGTTTTTTTTTCTTTGTGTCTCATATGCATTGTCTATAGTTATGAATTTTTAGAAAAAATCGAAACATCCAAAAATCTCAAAACCCCAAAAAGATTTTGCATTCTTTTAGGATTAAGTCTAGAACCATTTTGCATAGGGAATTAGTGAAGATTTCGGGTTTTCCTCATAGTTTGTGTAGCCTTGTCGGGTATCCTTAGAAAACATGTTTAGTGCGGAACGCGCTAAATGTTGATTCATGATATGTTGTTCCTTCCTAATTGCTTATTTAGGCTCCGGAATTAGCTCTTTCTCATAAGGACCTGGACTATAGCATAACACCGTGCTTGAAATCCCCTATTAAGTTCCCTAAAGTGTATATGGCTAGCCTAAGGTTCCCCCTCTCTTCCCAAAAGCTTAAAGAAAAAGAAAATAAAAACAAAAAGAAAGAAAAAGAATAAAGGAATAATTGTTAGTAGTATGGGGTTAATCGTCTGGTTGCATAACCATTCAGGCTCTTGTTCGACCGCTACTAGCATTCACCGTGATAAGGGGACAAGCGTCTGACTATTTTAACAATTTAGGCGCTTGCTCAACCTGTTACGAAGTCTGCAGTAAGAGGATGGGCTCTTAGGTGCATAATCACTCTTTGGATCTCACTCAACATGTTGTGGAGCTGTGATAAGGGGATGGGCTTCTGTGCCTAAAAACTCATGACTCTCACTCAACCTGTCACACCGGATCAAGTGATTAAGACATTGGTTGAGAGTAACTTGAGCAGAAAGTAAACAAGCAATGGCAATAAGCAAGAAAAGAAGGGAAAACAGATTATAACTAAGAGAATTCAAATAACTAAAACGTTATGTCTTTGGGAGATCCTCTTCTTGGATCTCATGACCTCGTTGGTTCAGTTCTTTAAGAGTGACATGAGTGTACCATCTTGAGCTCGACAAGAGTTACTTGACCCCACCCTAATTTCGTGGTGCATTAGGGCCCTTAGCTACACGGTCGAAACAACCAAGGGCGATCGGATTCATTCCCATGGTGGCCAAGCTAGCATTATTCCGGGACAAAGTCGATATGCTCACAACCAAAGGTCCCTACAAGGGAAGTCTATGCATGAGATTTGCCCCTATACAAAGTTTCCTTCGGTTGCTCTCTCAATAAATGGTCCGGGATCTCATGGGGTTTTGCCCCTATGAGATACCCTTGGATCATTGGCTAGATGATCAAGCCTAGCCAAGCATTACATGCGGGTTGAGAGAAGACTCTTTAGCAACACTCTTTAGACCGAACCTCCAACATATCTAGATCACGGTTTCCTTGAAGGAAACTCCCTAGACCCAACTAGCTACTACTCACACATGAATACTATGACAACAAGTAAGAGCAAGATCCAACATAGGTTAGCCGTGAGTACTTAGAATGCACCGAGGAGAGGCTTGGCTTGACAACTCGGTTTACTCACGATCAAAACCCTTAAGGACAGATCTAGACTCTAAGGAACTTGAGGTTTTAACAAAGAAATCCGAAATAGCAAAAGAAAGCAAGCAAGCAAAGCGAGAGAAGTAACTTGCAGCGTTTAAGCCTTCGATCCGAAGGAAACGAGGGCTTGTGCACACACAAGGATCACAAACAATAGCAAATCAATAGAGAAACGAAAGAAAGCAGTAGATGAAATAAAGAAACTTATATTGAACGTTGGGAAAGAGTAGAAACAACTCGGTAGAGTTTAAGGGACTCGAGCACACTAAAACAAGAGGTTCGGCCTCAATTGTCTCCACTCAAGAACCCTAAACTAAACCTAATGATCTAAGAACGTCCAACCTCTCTAAAAGAGGTGAAAAACAAAGTATATATAGAGTTAGGAGCAAAGGAGGCGAGCTAGGGTTCCTCTTTAGGCAAAAAGGAAATATCGCAAAGAGTTTCCTTTTTTTAGCTTGGTGAATATTCTCTCCACTCATTGCTAAGGAGTGCTCGACAAGGCTTGATTCTTTTCATTCTGCTTTGTGAGAGAGTCTTCTAGAAGGATCAGGAAGTGGCGGTGCAAGGGCTTCACTTTTGGTGGGCCAAATGTGGGCTGATCGCGGTCTAGGTGCTGCGAAGACATGCATGGCGGCCTAGACGGGTATCTTGGGCTATACAGCTCCAAATGATCCATATTTGGTGGCGTTGGAAAGCTGATTCAATTATACTTGCGTTCATAATGTGCCCGTACCACGTTCTGATCTGGAAATTGCTTCAATTCGTCAATCTTCACCGGCTATCGATCGGTTCCTTCGAGTCCGAATACAAGAAATGAGATTGATCTCAATATACAACTCCAAATTGCATGAGGAAATATTCTGAGGAAACTAGACGTCTCTAGCTTTGATTTAAGTTCTTTCTTGCATCGTGGTCGTGTCTGGTTAGGAACTTGTGAATTTTTCATTCTTCGCTCGGTTTAAGATTGTTTTAGCGGTTTTCCACAAAAAACTCTCATTTTGCTCATAAACCTACAATCTTCTAAAAACAACTAAAGAGATCCAATATCAAGCCAATAATAACACCAAAGCCATCAGTAATACATGCTGGATGAGAGTAAATTATACTCTCATCAACCTCCTTAGACTTGTACGAACTTGAGATAAAGTTGTTTCGAGACGACTTACGACTTAATTGTTGCTCAATGAGAATTTCTTTGCGCAAAAAATCCTCCATATCAACAGATGTTTGCAGCTCCATTTTTTCTTGAATATCTCTACTAAGACCACCCATGAATCTCGCCATGGTAGCTTCAAAATCCTCTTGAAAAACGTTTCTAACTCTTGGAAATATTCCTCTACATTCTTTCCACCTTGGTTCAACTTTCTAAGGCGTTGATGTAGCTCATGGTGATAACGATTTGACACAAAACGTTCTTCATTATAGTTTTGAATTGATCCCAAGTAGCAATCGGTTCCTCACCAACTCTTCTTCTCGTTGTTACGGTTTGTTCCCATCATGTAAGAGCATAATCACTAAACTCAGTTACTGCTATCTTAACCTTGCTGGCCTCGGGAGGTTGCCTACAATCAAAAACAAGATCCATTTTCTTTTCCCAATCGAGAAACGCATCCGGATCATTTTTACCGACAAATGATCCAATACTGTTATCACATATGATCCATTTTCTTTTCCCGATCGAGAAACGCATCCGAATCATTTTTACCGAGAAACGCATCGGCTAGTATAACACTCAAATAATCCAATACTGTTATCACAACAAAAATATGGATGATTTTATTGATAATTTCTTGCATAATATATAGAGGAAGGAGATGACAAAGACTGTTCCTCGAAAATGCCACAAAAGCAATAAATAAGACAAAGACTTAAAAATATGACTCTTTGGTTCCTTCATCTTCTTTTAATGGCTTCTTTTATTCTCCCACCTTCTTTGACTAGATCAAGATATTACTAATTAGTATAGATAAAGTAATTTATCTAGCCTCATTAAAACCTATGCTTGAGAAAACCCAAAGGGACAAAAACCGAAGCATAGGAAAAAGAGTACTAGATAAATCACTTAACTACTTAGTGAATATATTGATATTCTTCAAATGCTTGAATGATGGTTATGTAGCTGCTACGTCCTCATGTTCCTTGCCTTTAGTTTTTCTTAGCATATCCTCCATGATCTTAGCTAGTTCCTTTGCTTTATTCCTTGTGATCGCTCTGGGTATTTTCAACGTCTTGAAAATGTCTTGAACCACCATTGTTCCAAATTCAGTTTGTGAGCCATCTAGGATCACATCAACAAATAACTTATTATTTGGCATAAGTTGCCTAGTCGTAAAGTTGTCCAAAATTTATGGTTTGTTTAATGTTCAACTTTTTTTATGTTTAAGGATATAATCTGTTTTTTTATAAACTCAAATCGAATTGTCGAGAAGTCTATTGCTTTTCTCAGTTCTTTTCGATTTTGGTAATCGAGATTTTGTCGAAGACAAACTTAGAATTTTAAACAATGGAGTCCCAATTGATAAAATTGGGTCAGTGAATTTAAAATCTTCCAGCTAATCGGGTCCAATTGATGAAATCGGGTGTAATTTATGCAATTGGGTATGTTTTTATTTTATCCAGAATTATTTTATGAACCGGGTGGGTTACTGCAGGTTTTGCTTATAATTATTCAACTTTTAGTTGGAGAGTTTGGTATTCACCATTTTTCCTTATTAAAATAATTATATTAGAAATCATTTTAAATAATGATAGCAATCTCGACTCAAAATTTATTAATTGTGACATTTCACACATTATTTCCTTTTAAAGACCTATTAACAATTTGTTTTTGGCAAATTTGTGCTTAGCCCAAAGTTTTAGAAAATTCAGACCTAGAACTCTAATAATCATCCGCACCAGTTGCGGGGTTGAATATTATGAAATTTACTTATAATTTATAAAATAGTAGTGGATGGTTATTGCAAAGATCACGAAAGTAGAGTGAAGCTATGGATTTTGTATCCAAGTTTAAGACTCTTGATGCTTGCTTTCTTCAACGACTTCCTCTCCGAGTTATTCGTGAGAATTTAGAATATTAAATAATATAAATAATATATTTGTTTTTTTTCTTTAGATTTGGAATACTCTTTTTCTATTCAAATTTATATTTCATTTTTTTCATTTACTTTTTCTTTGGTTGAGTTTTTTTGGAGATTTTTTTCTTCATTTCCTTCGAGTTTAATTCTTATTAATCACTGAAATAATTGAGAGAGTAGCTTTACACCATTATTAACAAGAGCAGATTCCAACTTTGAAGGAGACTAGAACTTCGGTCCAAACTCCTCCAAATTAACCAAAAAGAAAATATTTTTCATTTACGAATTGATTATTCCATGCGATCTTATGTAGTAAATGAATTATTATGCTAATATAATACATATCGTTAGTGAAATCTTCTTGATTCCACAATATTTATAGTTGTGTGAAACTACAACTATATATTCAGCAAGTATACAATACTCCGCAATGTAGTATATTGTTTTTCGTTAGTGGGATTGATCCTAACAAGTATACAATACAATACTTCTATTTTAACTAAAATTTTGTTTTATTGGGGGGAATATACTCATATCGTACAAGTCCACTGATAATTTTTTTAAATTATTAGAATTTTATATATCGAGAATCATGTTAATCTCACTGATATTAGTCTGTATTTTTCTTTTCCTTTTTAAATGCTATATTCTGAATTTATTAAATTATGATTATTTGTCAACAAAAATCTATAAAAACAAAGAGATTATGAAAAATTTTGAATTACAACAATTTTTAGTGGTGAAGCATTGTAACTTTTATTAATGAAAAATTGCAATTTTTAATGGTGAAACATTGCAAATTTTAATGGATCTTTGGTTGTTAATAATCCATAAAAACTAAGAGATTCTAAAAAATGATAGAATTTTGTATTTTATGAAATTTTGCTCATTGAAAGATTTTGTAGCACTTGAATTTTATATTCTGCCAATTTATGATGTTTTGGTGGATAATATTGTACAAAAATAAGAAACTTTTTTAAAACGATAGATTTTTTTTGGAGAAATGATGTTGATTATTCCTTGGCTAGGAATCTCATTGTGTTCCTAAGTCTTTAGCTAGGAATTCGATTTTCTCCATGACCTTAGCCTAGGAATTTCGAGTTCTCCCTTGACCTTAGCCTGAGAATTTTGAGTTCTCCCTTGGTCTTAGCCTAGGAATTGGGAGTTTTCCCTTGGCCTTAGCCTAGGAATTTTATTAATATTTTTTTATTTTTTTATTTTTATTTTATTCAGACCTTGCGCTAGGAATCTAGTCTTTTTCGTGTCTTTACTAGGAATTCTATTGTTTTCCTGCTTTATGCTAGGAATTTCATCGTTCTTCTGCCTTTGGATGAGAATTTCATTGTTTTCCTACCTTATGCTAGGAATTTCATCGTTTTTCTGCATTTGGCTGGAAATTTTGTCGTTTTCCTGCCTTTGGCTAGAAATTTCATAATTTTTCCTACATTTGGTTGAGAATTTTGTCATTTTCCTGCCTTTGGCTAAGAATTTTGTCGTTTTCCTACCTTTGGCTAAGAATTTCATCGTTTTCCTGCCTTTGGCTGGGAATTTTGTCGTTTTCCTGCCTTTGACTGGGAATTTTGTAGTTTTCCTACCTTTGGCTATGAATTTCATCGTTTTCCTGCCTTTGGCTGGGAATTTCATTGTTTTCCCGCCTTTGGCTGGGAATTTCATTGTTTTCTCGCCTTTGGCTGGGAATTTCATTGTTTTCCTACCTTATGCTAGGAATTTCATCGTTTTCCTGCCTTGGCTGGGCATTTTGTCGTTTTCCTGCCTTTGGCTAGAAATTTCATCGTTTTCCTACCTTTGGCTGAGAATTTTTTCGTTTTCCTGCCTTTGGCTAGGAATTTCATCGTTTTCCTGCCTTTGGCTGGAAATTTTGTCATTTTGGTGGGTGTTTGACCCAACCTTTGTCGTTCAACGAGAGTATTCATCCCAACATTGTAGTTCTTAGCAGGAAATCAACTTTATCATTTATTAAGAATTTTATTAAGAAGTATACCAAGCAATGACATCTCTTGGACCTCTAGTAAATCATAAGCGAGGAATTGAATGATTAAATAATCGATGTGGGAACGATGAGCCCTTTTATTTGTTGCTTGTAGCTTCGACCAAATCTTCAGTCTCTTATGTGGGTTGAGTTCGACAAGTACTCCCTCAAGTGGCTTTTTTCAAGCAAGTCATTCAATTCCGACTCTAAGGTGAAGCAATCTTTTGTTTCATGACCATGGTCGCTATGAAAATCACACCACTTAGATGTGTCACGATTTTCACTTCGAGCTCTCATCTTTTGAGGCCACCTCACTATCCCCGCCATCTTATTCAATACACCAACCAACTCTGTGCGAGAAATTGAGAGGTTGTCGATACTTGGCCATGTGTGCTTGCTGCTTCCACTTTTACTTGTCGAATAGTTGAGGTAAGGTTTTTCATCCCTTGGTGTTTTCTCGCGCCTCATTACTCGCGACTCAGGTTGGGGTGAGTATTGTTGATAAAAAGTTGGATCCTCTTCCCACTTGATTTGTGCCCATGCTCTAGACAAGACGTCCTCCATAGTCTTGCACTGATACTTGGTGAGTTCTTTGTAGAGGTCGCCATATGGGAGTAAACCTCTCTTGAATGCGGACATGGTTGTAGCCACGTTACAACTAGATATTGCAACTTTTCTTTGTTGAAGCGTCCCACATAGTTTTCACGCAATTGTTCTCCTTTTTCTTGAACTATCTCATAGAGGTCGTCTGTTGTTTTCTCCAAGTTTCTACTACTTGCGAATTGTTCTAGGAAGCAGTCGGTTAATGCGGCAAACAAATCTATCGACGCATTTGGAAGGTTGGTAAACCATTGCAGGGCGGGTCCGCTAGACTGGAACCAAATCCATTAAAGTTATCTCGTCTGTGAATGGGGTGTCGATGTAACAATTCAGAGCGCTCTTGGAAATTGGCAGGGCTACTCAAGAGAGATGCCTACTAAGGGTCTCTATCTTTTCCAGACGTTTGGATAATGTCGCTCTAGCGGCCAGATCCTCCAAGGCTTCACCATCCCTCGCTCTGCGTGGGGGTGATCGATCGATTCACCTATGATAGTACCTGGTGTTACTCTTTAGTGCAAGCTTGATCTATTCGCCGGGTGAATAAGATTCTCGTTTAGCCCCTGCATAGGATCAACGGGTGTACGCAACCTGGTGTATGGGTCTGCGTCAATACCCTTGCGGTTCTAGTCAAAGAGGCGCTGTCTGCTCTGAGGGAAGCGTTCTCCGCTTCAAGTCGTGCTAATCTCTCTTCGTTCTTATTGGCTTGAGTGGTTATTGCCTCCAATCGAGCAAGGTAATTAGCAGCAACGATGCTTTCACCAGTGGGGGTGCCACTAGAGGTGTTCTCGTCTTTGTTCGTCATGTCTCACGTAGTTGATTATCTGCCTCCTCTCTCTAGCGCCAGTTGTTGGGGCAAAAATAATCAGGTTCGTTAAGAATTATGGATAACGTGGAGATAGAAGTAAGTCGGTCGCTCTTATTGATTAAAGTATTGCTTTCCTAAGATACAAGAACCAAGGTGTTATCGATTAACCTAAGAACCCTATTTTTCCTTGGAGATCGACTACCTCTCGGATTCTGGTGTGGGTATTTGTGTAGGTCGTCGTCTAGATCCCTTTCTTGTGAGGTTGAACTTCCTACTTATAGGGAAACGACTGTGCCGTAATTCCTCGTGGGAATAGGAGTCTTTCCTTATTTCCTCACGAGGTTCTCGTACGGCTTACCCCGAGATTTTCTCAATCTCACCCTAAGATTTGGTGGCATTAGAATCTGGTTCCGAGATACTTGGTGGTGGCTATTTCCTTTTTAATGTCAGAGTCATAAGGTGGCTAGGATGTGGTCGTCAAGCCCATACGATCATCATGCCCAAATCCTTCCAAGTCTTTGCGGGTTAGATCCAAGACTTCGCGGGTTTGATCCAAGTCTTTACGGGTTCTTCGTGGGTTAGATTCAAGGCTTCGCGGGTTAGATACAAGTCCTAGTTAGATCTATTTTGTGGATAAAATAATGCCCAACAACTTGGTGGATAACAGTTCATAAAATAAACAAAATATTTTGTAATGCACTATGATTTTTTACTTTAGGAAATCATGGTGATTCGGTGGATAATAGTCCACAAAAACTCAAATATTTTTAAAAAGCTAGATTTTTTATTTTATTTTGAAAACTTATGTTGATTTGGTGAAACATAGTTCATACAATTGTGAGATTTGTAAAATATTATAACTTTGTATTCATGCAAATTATGATGATTTGGTGGATAACAGTCTACAAAACTCAACGTATATGTAAAAAATTTGAACTTTTTTTTGAAAATTATGTTAATTTGATGGAATGCTAGAATTTGTATTTTGGGAAATCATGCTCATTTTATGGATAATCATAGTCCAAAATTGAGAGATTTGTTAAAGCTCTAGAATTTAGTATTTCGGAAATCATGCATATTTGGTGTAATAGTCCACAAAATTTGAGTGATTTGTTAAAATGCTAGATGATGAGAGCATAAATTACTCTCATCTAGCCTATATTGTTGATGGCTTGGTTTCGTTATTGACTTGGCATTGGATTTCTTTAGATGTTTTTTTTTTTAATTTTATAGGTTTTGGAGCAAAAAGAATGATTCAAGTGGAAATGTGCTAAAACTGGCAAAATCGAGCTCATAATAGAAAAATTCACATGTTCTTAATCAAACACGACCAGGATGTAACGTTCAGCTTAAATCAAAGCTAGAGACGTCTAGTTTTCCCATAATTTTTCCTCATGTCATTTGGAACTCTAGTGTGGGAGTTACACTAATTCATGCAAAAGTTGTTGAAGGAACCAATCGATAGCCGGTGAAGAGAGAACTATTTGAGCCATCTCCAGAAAAGAACGTGATGCATGCCAATTATGGATGCAAAGATAATTGAGTTGGATTTCTAAAGCCACCAAGTATGCATCATTCCAAGTATAATGGCCCAAGAAACTCAATTGGACCACAAATCTATCGTCGCAACATAACACGTGACCAACCAACTTTTGGCCCATCAAATGTGCGGTTCTGACAACGTTTCCTTCTGGATATTCTAGAAGACTCCCTCAATCTTCTGCCCACAAAACGCCTCCATCTGAGTGCATAGCGTCAACACAGGCTCAAACTCTCAAAATCGATCACTAGAGGGCTGCCATAATTGATGAGATTAACTCACATATCAAAACTCATACATGGGATATTGTCACTCAAACATATGCCTCTAATGTTTTTGGGTACATGTGGACCTTTACAATCAAACGCAAGTCGGATGGCTCTATTGAACATTACAAAGCTCGTCTCGTCGCCAAAAAGCCACAATCGACGACCTGGAGTGGATTACACGGAAATATAGAGTCACATTGTCAAGCATTCCACGATTTGAGTTATAGTTAGCATCGCCGAGACTCGAGGTTGGAAACTTAAACAACTTGTTGTTAACAATGCTTTATGTCAGGGTCATCTGGAAGAGAAGGTCTACAGGTCACAACCCCCTAGGTTTCTTGATACACGCCCCTTAGCGAAAGATTTGCCCTTGGAGGAGAACTAGCCTTCGGCCGGTGGATTGAGGCGGCCATGAGTTCAACTCTCCCAGACCCTAAGTGCAACAAAAGTGAAACTCGTTAGATCTGGTTTAAGGCTCAAGAGATAAAATGATAAAGAAGAGAGAAATGGTCGATGGTTTGAATCGAGGTCGTCAGGTACAGTTGTATACGGTTGCGGCAGCCATATAGGAAGAATGTTGTGTGATTCTTACGACCAGAAAATATTTGAGCAGGATGAAAGTTGTTGTAGCCTCTTTTGAGTGAGAATGATGAGGATCGATCGATAGAGATCTTGGGGTTTGGACGTTTCGGTTAGAGGAGAACGTTGAGGTCGTGTCGTACGAGAGGGTACAGCCTCGCCGGGCCGTACGAGACAAACTTCTCTGAATCTCACGTACAGATGAACTCCGATCTAAACGAAATTTCGTGGAGGTGAATCTCTGGATAAATGATGATGATGGATCGTGCCAGAACCGGCGGAGAACAAGCAAAGGATGGAGAGCGACAGTGAGGTGGAGAACTTGCACGGCGGGCGACGGAACCGGAACGATGGATGCAACAAGATGGGAAAACAAAGGGGAAACGAAAAGGACCACCAAGGGGATGAAGAACCCTTGGATACACCTTAAAGATCTAAGATATTACGCACTTAGATCGCAAGAGATATTACACACTCAAGCTTAAAGGAGCTAACACAAAATCTCTCGGTTTTTTATTTCAAAATGTTAACTAAGGATAAAATTTGGATAAGAGAGTGTTTAAATACTCAAAGAAATGAAGGGAGCCCTAAACAAGTGGGCAAAAATGCAAAGCATAAAGAAAGAAACGACAAGGCACATCTTGAGATCTAACGGTCATATTTTGGTTAAGTATTCGGATGACTCTCTTGGTGTGCCTTGAAGAGTTGGTTCATGTGCAATGGGCCTCAAATAAAACCTTGGTGGGAAAATCCATTGGGACAAAACCCACCTAAGGTAAAAGAGTACCCCGAACCATCTCTGTGTCCGAACTAGTCTTTTGAAGACATAAGGAGATAGATACTTGGATACGGCTCCTTCTCCTTCTTCAAGAAATAACAAGTCTTCTCCAAGTCTTCCCATGTGTGCATAATGGCTCCATCAAGCCTCTTCTCTTGTGCTCTCGTGATTGGACCTGTTGGGACTTGGAGAGAGTTCTCTTCTTGTATCATCATTGGTTCTTGGCTTCTCACGCGTGTATCATCCCCTCCTTCTTCAAAAGCATTTGACCTCATNCTCATATTCGTAGGATCTACATCAAAAGCAATCAAGTCAGTTGTGTTGAAGCTAGAACTCACATTATACTTACCTTGAAGATCCAATTGATAAAATTTTCGTTGATCTTCTTTCTGACTTGGAATGGTCCATCAATTTGTGGCTTAAGTTTTGAATCTCTTTCTTCCGAGAATCGATATTTTCTCAAGTGAATCCACACCCAATCTCCTTCCTTGAAAGCTTGTGCTTTGTGCCCTTTGTTGGCATGTTTGGTATAATACTCGGTCTTAGCCTCAATGTTGGCTTTAGCTTGTTCATGCATCAACTTGACTTGCTCGGCCTTCTTAACACCACCTACACTTATGCTTTCACTCAAAGGGAGAGGTATTAAATCCAAAGGGGCGAGAGAAACATAACCATAGACAAGCTCAAAAGGACAAAACTTAGTAGTAGAATGTTTTGCTAATTTATATGCAAATTCGGCATGAGGCAAGCATTCTTCCCGTGATTTCAAAATCCTTTTGATTAAAGTTCTAAGAAGCATAACCATGGTTTAGTTCACAACTTCAGTTTGTCCATCCGTTTGAGGATGACAAGTAGTGGAAAACAACAACTTAGTGTCAAGTTTACTCCATAAGGTTCTCCAAAAATGACTCAAGAACTTGGTGTCGATATCTGAAACTATAGTCTTAGGCATACCATGCAACTTAACTACTTCCCTAAAGAACAAGTTTGCAAAATTAGATGCATCATCAGTCTTATGACATGGTATGAAATGAGCCATATTAGAAAATCTATCAACTACTACAAAGATGGAGTCATGACCTTGTCTAGTCCTAGGCAAACCAAGCACAAAATCCATTGACACATCATGCCAAGGGTTAGATGCAATAGGAAGAGGGGTATACAAACCGAGAGGCTGAGATTTAACCTTGGCCTGTTTGAACTTGATGCATTGAGAACATATCTTTTCCACGTCCTTCCTCATGTGTGGCCAAAAAATGGTCTTGAGCTACCTTATGTTTTATCTACTCCAAAGTGTCCCATTAGGTCGCCACTATGAACTTCCCTAATCAACAACTCTCGGATAGATCCATTAGGTACACACAAGCGATTCTTAAAGAACAAGTATCCATCAAGAATATAGTAATGATCCAAGGCATGAGACAAACATTCGGCATATACACTCTTAAAGTCAAGATATCATGTAAATCTTGCAATTGCTCAAAGCCTAGAAGTCTAGCATCTAAGCTAAAGAGAAGAGTGTACCTCCTTGATAATGCGTCGGCTACCACATTATCTTTACCTTGTTTGTAAGGTATGATGTATGAGAATGTCTCAATGAATTCTACCCATCTATCATGCCTTTTATTCAGCTTTCGTTGGCCCTTGAGATGTTTTAAGGATTTGTGATCAGTGTGAATGACGAACTCCTTAGGCCAAAAGTAGTGTTGCCAAGTTTGCAATGCTCACACAAGCGCATACAACTCTTTGTCATACGTTGGGTAGTTCAAGATTGATCTTCCAAGCTTCTCACTAAAGTAAGCAATAAGTCTTTTTTCTTGCATAAGGACAACTCCAACTCCAAGGCCCAATGCATCACACTCTATCTCAAAGGTTTTGGAGAAGTCCGGAAGTACTAGCAATGGGGCATTGATTAACCGCTCTTTCAAGACTTGAATCCCTCTGATTTTTTTATAACCTCCGTGAGAGGAGCAGCCAATGTGCTGAAGTCCCTCACAAACCTCCTATAGAAGCCCGCTAGACCATGGAAGCTCCTTACTTCACCGACGGTCTTAGGAGTTGGTCATTCTCTAATGGCTTGGACCTTCCTTTCATCTACTCTGACGCCTTCAGCTGACACAACAAAGCCAAAAAAAACTAGGTTATCCGTTCCAAATGTGCACTTAGCCAAGTTAGCATAAAGCTCTTCTTTCCTTAGCACTTCTAGAACCGATTCTAAGTGATTAGCATGCTCTTATAAGTTCTTGCTATAAATCAAGATATCATCAAAATAGACTACCACAAATAGATCTATAAACTTCCTAAGAACATGGTCATTAATCTCATGAAGGTTCTTGGAGCATTGGTTAAGCCAAAAGACATCACCAACCACTTCTATAAGCCGTGTTTGGTTTAAAAGGCCGTTTTCCACTCGTCTTCCTCTTTCATTCTTATTTTATGATAACCACTCTTTAAGTCTATCTTAGAGAAAATCTTAGAGACATAAAGTTCATCTAGCATATCATCTAAACGTGGAATGGGATGGTGATACTTAACCGTTATGTTGTTGATTGCTCGACAATCTACACACATGCGCCAAGTTCCATCCTTTTTGGGGACCAATATCACAATTTTTGTAAAAATCTAGAATTTTGTATTGTTGGAAATTATATTTATTTTGGATAAATAATCCATAAAATGTGAGAAATAGTTTTTTAAATAACCTTTTGTATTTTTGGAAATTATGTTGATTTAATCGATAATAGCATATAAAATCGAGAGATTTTGTAAAAATGCTAGAAATTTTATTTTGGGAAGTTATGATAATTTGTTAGGCAATATTCCATAAAACATTGGAAAATTTTATAAAATGCTAGATGTTTTTATTTTGTAAAACCTATAATTTTGTATTTTAGCAAATACGCTTATTAGTAAAATAGTCCATGAAAATTGAGAGATTTGGTAAAACTCTAGAATTTTATATTTTTTAATATTATGCTGATTTAGTAAAAAAATTCTATAATAACTAAGAGATTTTGTAAAATGGTAGATTTTTTATTTTGTGAAACTATGATATGATCTGAGGGATAATGTACAAAAAACTATGAAGTTTTCTAAAATGTTAGAAGTTTATATTTGTGAATTTATGTTGATTTGATGGATAATAGCGCATAAGAATTGAGATCTTCTTTTTTTGTAAAATCCTAAAATTTTTCATTTATGAAAATCATGATGATTTAATTAATAAAATTCCACAAAAATTGAGGGTTTCTATAAAACGCTACAAAAATTGAGGGATTTTTAATAAAATAACTTATTTTGTAAAACTATGAATAATAGTACATAAAAATAAGTGATTTTTTTAAATGCTAAAATTTTGTGTCAGGGTTTAATACATAGAACATCTAGATTCTTGATCATTTAGAATATGTATTTAAACTATGATGCAAATTAAATCGTTACAATATTTTTATAAATGGTTAAGTTTGGTTTATATATTCTTTATTTTGTAAATATTTTATTTCAGTTAAAATGAATATATGTATCTCCTGAAAATAATTTTTCCTATCTTCAAATGAAAGGTTGCAACTTTTAAATTAATCTTCTGAATCATTACAAACTTTAATGAATAGTTGGTAGATAATATCCCACAAAAACTAAGAGAATTTTCTAAAACAAGAGAATTTTTAGTTTGAGAAGTCATGTGGTATTTATGGATCATAGTCATTAAAACATAGAGATTCTTTCAAATGTTATAAGTTTGTATTGTTTGGATTTATGTTGATTTAGTTGAAAATATTCAATAGACAGATAATTTTTAAAAATGTTAGAATTTTGTATTTTGAGAAATTATACTGATTTGAATGATAATAATCCACAAATTTTTTAAAAGATTTTCTAATTTGAAATTTTATGGAATGATTTTTTGTATTTTTTCCTCTGATGATATGTTTGTGTAGTTGTATTTTATAAATTATCTTGAGACTTTTGGAAGCACATGTCAAATCAAACCTACAAATTTTCTAAATTTTTAGTTGTTTTAATTATTTAAACTACTTATCAAACATATATATATTTAATTATTTTTTATAGATTACTATTCTTGTTGTCAAACATATTTATTATAAACATATATAGCTTATTAAAATTAAATTTACATTTTTAAATAAATATCTAACTTACTAAACAACCAAAAATTATTAAAACAAAATCTAAATATTTTTACTTAAATAATATTATTTTCCTATGTTTTTTTATTAATTACTATTACTATTGTATTTACTGAAATATTTTAAATACAAACATTTACGATGTTATCAATGTTTATATTATTTAATGGATAAATTCAAATTAGACAAACATATAAAATCTATCTATTCATATATACTATTTTTATTAAATATTATTTGGGTTAGCAAACAATACTCATTATAAATTTTAACAAAATGTAATTATGAAATTTTTTGAATAGAAATGAAATGATTTTTATATAATTTAAATATTTGATGAATAAACTCAAATTTACAGAAACTTTATGAGATTGAATTAGTATGATAAAATATTTAAAGCATTATTTAAAATGATTTAATCTACAAATTTATATTTAATATATTTATACATAAAATTAATAATGAATTGAAATAATTGTATTAAATATTATTTAAAATTTTGAAGATTTAAATTAAATTATAGTTTTGAACAATTATAAATCTTAATTTTAAAATTAAAATATATATATTTATATTTAAGAAATAATTTACAAATATATTAAAACAGTGCATTATACTAAAATGTTGAAGTTATAAATATAGTCAAGCAAAGAGAAACCGAGAAGGTGAAAATTCGTCTGAAGTTACGTAATAGTTACCTTAAATACTGCAGAGTAAATGATGGTATCATATAAGAAGAAACCGAAAAGATTGTTGCTCCGTGAATACAAACAAAGAATTTGAGTACAAGACAAAAAAATAGAGACGTTCTTTGTAGAGGTTTATGCTACATACAAGGTCATAGTGACGAGAAATGATGCTACATACAACTGCAATTCCAAGCATTAGCACATCAAGTATTGGGTTTTTTGGGCTCATGGATTTCAGTAGATGGCTGAAAAAGGTAGGAGCAAAGTATGGACTACGCTGCAACATAGACAGGGCTAAGGAAGTATAACCAATCAACTAAAAACTGGAACAAAATGTGAAACTATAACAAGTTACATATAGTTGTAACCGCTTAGGATTAAAAGAATGTTGTATGTATACAATATTGTAAAGAATTGCAATGATGGGCACTATTCTAAGGCCATAAGCACTACACTGCTACCTCAACAAATTATACATTTTGATGTCATGCTAGTAACCAAATTTGCCAAGGAACTGAAACCAGTTAGTTTTTAGTCTTAACAGTAGTAAAAATCAGGGTTGAGAGCTAGACTGAACAAAACAGAAGTGAGAACCTCGCTCTCACAGAGTACCGCAACAATAACATCAACTGTAAATCCCAAACTGACACAATTGTACTAAAACAAACAAATTAACCACAAAATTATAACACGAAAAGAGAGTATCCGTGAAGAATATCAGAGCATCAGTCGACAAAACTGTCCTACTCATCAATAATTTTCTGCAAAACGAAACAAAATGTGACCTCAATTAGCTAACCAAAATACACTACGAGCAAGGGATGAATGAACTCTTGAAACACATCACTAATATTTGATTCTATTCTACTGATTACACTCAAAACATAAAACTCTATGCAGATCAAAATCAAGTATGATTAGAGACTTACCCAAGATAATACTGCGACCACGAGAGCTGATAAGAGCAACGGACTCAGGATTGAACATTTGAATGAAAATGAAAATGAAAATAAATCTGGTAAGTAGTTAAAGAAGGATAATCGAGTCCCCGTTCCCCAATAACTGAGATCCTTGTTAGTGCCATTTGTAAACCAATCCATAACTGGAAGATTTGTGGTTATCTTCATCCTATGTCTCTGAGCTAAGAAATCTCCGAATTTAGGCGGACATCGGCGTCGGAGTAAGGATACAGTGAGACGTGATAAGGTGGAAATACAAAGATACAGAAAAACGAATAAGGTGGTTCCTTAATGTACTAACCACAACCAAGTATCAATCAAAGCTTCGACTTTTTTATTCGCCTCAAAGCTGTTGGGGAGGAAGAAGGAGGTTAATTTATGAGGAGGCCTAAATAGCTCTTATTTTGAAGAGTTACAGAGAAAAATTAGGAGAAAATAGATCGATTCCATAGTAGCAAAACATTCGAATAAGAGAAATCAATGCATTTAGTAAGAAAAAAAGAGAAAAAGAGAGAAGATAAATCGATTTGTATAGAAAGAGGAAAAATGTGTTTAATGAGACATCACTTGAATAATGAAGTTTAATTGGATTTTTCAAAAGTTGTATGACTTGGTATATAATTTTTTTACTTAAGATATACTCGTAAATGATGATTGGTGGAGAAATAATTTTGGACATATTTTTATTAATTTTAAAAGTAAAAGAGGGATGCCACGTGTGTCAGATGGAGAGGATATTCCCTTCTCTCATTATATAAGTAGAAGATTCGATCTATACATAGATTAAATACATTTGAATTATGAAATAAATGTAAATGTAAATGCTTCGTTTTTCATGTTTTCTATTTCCTCTGTTTAGTTTATTGTTTTGTATTATTAGTAATTACTTGCGTAGACTAATTTTGTACAGAGATTAAATATCTTTGTGAAATAATTTTTTTTTTTTTTATCTTTTCATGCTTAAATCAAAACATTATAATAATTTGTTTTATATTATACATAAAAATTAAATAATATATAGCTGAATCTTTTATGTATTGTATGTGTTATATAATTATACATAATTTAAAAAAATGAGAAAAGTTATGTATTGTATACGTTTAGAAAATATGCTCAGAATATTTTCTTTTAATATCTAGTAAAAATTATCGTTAAACAATAAATTAACATAGCTAAAAAATATTTAACTCAATTTATTATTATTACTAAACTAGGAG
>OVAO01000514.1:0-20651 GCA_900406285.1 Biscutella auriculata | reverse complement strand
TAATTCAACCGACCAACCAACATGTAGTAGTCTAGTTGTATCATCATTACGCCGTTTAGGATTAACCAACCAAAACTTTGCTCGCACGCTTTCAATCAAAATAAATTTCAATGAAATTAGCATTAATTTTCATTCATTGCTCCCATTGAATCAGTATATCTATTAAGCCAACTACTTCTTCTTCTTCTCTCTGTTAACTTACTCCATTACCATGTCTTCACCAAAATAGAAAAAATTCTTTCAAAATGTTATCCGAAGGAGTTTCTCTTAATACTCTACCCGACCATCTTCTCCAAGAAATATGTCTTCGTGTCGCTGATAATAACTTCCCCGATATTGGAAGTCTCGAGCGAGTGTCAAAAGACTTTATAAAACATGTCAACTCTACATACGTTCTCAGACGATGTTTGATGGTTAGACTCCCTTATTCTCGAACCCCTTATAAACCCCCTTATAGTCTGTGGGATGCAAAACCGTTGCGCCATTTTTCCAAGCGACTTAGGAGATTTCGCAGGGCTGGAAACGTCGAAACTTTGTACCGCACATGACCCCAGAACTACTTCTCCCCAAAAAGTAGTGATAAAAGAAGATAAAGAGGATTCAAACAGTTAGCAGAGGCTGCAAAAAAAGGAAACAGACCAGCACGGTATATTTATGGCTCAATCCTTCTCTACATTGGTGGCGAATCGAGCAAAAGGGTTTCGACATATTATCTTGTTTTATAAAACCCATGTTGTCACACACGATGGAGGAGACCGGAAATAATAGTAAAAGTATCCAGACCGTTTTATGGATGGGTAGACTGACGGCGAGAGAACTCCTAACAAGTTATGTTCGTGATAGGTGCAACTATGGGCCGAACAGGTTGTTACCGCGTGGTCTTGGTTGGGATGGTTATGGCGATATGTCCGACAAACTTATTTCTACCTTTACCCTATGTCACATTTGTTTATGGGACCGTGAAATTACACATTGTTTGTACTTCAGTCGATGGTAGTTTTATTTATGTTTATGCTTATGTTTCAGCGTTTATGCTTATGTTTATAGAGTGATCAACATACATTTGTTCCTTAATTAGTAGATTGGTGTTTCTCTTCTCTTATTATAAATCTTTTTTTCTTTAATGTTGTGTTTTCTTAAGTTGGTGATGTCTCTGTGATGGAGCAAAAAATGGAAATTTGTTCGAATTATTGTACCAGTTGACCAGTTGTCATTCAAATTATTATAAATACAACATCTCTAAGTTGTACCAGTTGACCAGTTGTCATTAGAAATATTAAAAATGCATCTCTAAGTTGTACTAGTTGACCAGCTCATTCGAATTATTATAAACGTTTCTCACAAATCTCGTAATTTCCTGGCAAAATTCAGAAAATTGTGCTCGTGAATGGCTACAGAAACGTATACGTTGTGTAAGGAACAACTGAGAATAACGTATAAGCTCGGCCCGCTCAGGCGAGGTGTTGTTGGAGTTTCGATTTCGCGTTTAAGGTCGACGAAATTGAACGAAATTAAGGAAATTTTGGGAATTCAGAGAATCTGGATCGGAAATAACCCGGGTCAAAATTATACGATCTAGCGCTAGGCGCGTTGGTGAGAGTGGGGGAGATGATGTGAACCTTCTTTTTATTTTTTTATTTAATTAAGGGAAATGGGCTCTTATTGTAATTGCACAATCATTTAAATCAGCGATGACACTCAGATTCACACTGTGGCAGCAAGACTTGTAAACATATTCAATGTGGCATATTAGATGTGCGCTTAGAAATAACACCTTTTCCTTTCTCCAATAATTTCTAACTTTTTTCTTCATCTAATATATATCAAAAGAAGGTTAACAATCAAGATTATAGATAGAAAACTAAGGTCAGCGAACCCTAAAATCCCTGAAGTCTAAAGCCAACGGACATGAAAATCCCTGAAGTCTACAACATACAAGAATCTTCTAAACTTATAGACATAAATTTCTTCAAGAACGAAAATTTTTATATGTAGAAGAAAAAAATATCTCCATACCTGAAATTCTCGATCTATGTCCCTGAAAATTTGATAGTCTTCTAAAAGTAAATTTTACTGAAAACCTCTAGTTGATGGAACCTCGATCATGAGGATTTGAAACCATCTAGTAAACCGAGAATGAATATGTCAAGATAAACTTGACAGAATCTCAATTGAGAGGAAGTAAAAACTATTCAGATTCAGACCTAAATATAATTTTTAAATCGATGGAAGAAACCGCTTCACCAAATATTATAAAGATAGAGATTGTAGATCGACCAGCCGAAACTAAGAGAAAAACAACGACGAAAGAAAAATAACTTTAACAAAAACTTGATCTTACAAAAAACCAAGAAAAAGAAATCTCTCACAACATCGATTAGAAAAATCGGCCGAAGGAGAGACTCAAACAAGCGAAATCTCCTTTTTGATCTCTCTCTCGGGTTGTTTTTCCTTTTCGTCGATTAATTCACCTCCCAATAANTTAAAAAGGAAAAAAAAAAAAAAAAAAAGTCATCATTAATTCAAGGGTTTTCTCCGGGAGATTATTTTTCATTTTTTTCACTCGTCCTGTGTAACATAAGGCAAAGAACTTATATCAGTAGTACTATAAAACGTATCTTCTCCTGCGTTTAAGTAACTCTCTTCCTTCTCTTCATCCCATTTCAATACCTCTCTCACATACTTAAACCCTTCATCCACATTCCCTCTCTCTCGACCCCGAGCTTGCCACACAAACAGTTTCTGTCCCGTTATCGACGAGTACAGAACCTTGAACTTCATCGCCACATAGAAGTATGCTTGGTATCCCAGTGACTGCACGTTATTGCTCGTCCTCACTGGACAGAAATCGCTAAACAAGTCGCAAGAGGTCAACGGGGAACGGATTAGCTTCTCCTCGAAGAGGTCGTACTTGTTTAGGATCAAAATAAACGGCGTGTCTCTGAAACACGGATGCTTAACCATTGACTCGAAAAGTTCCTTGCTTTGGATCATCTTGTTCTGGAAACTCACTGTTCCGCTGCTTTCCGCTGTGACGACGCTGATCTGATCGTAGTCGCTTAAGCTGATGCAGAAGATGACTGCTCGTACATCTTCAAACATTTCCACCCATTTGCAACTCTCCTTCATCCCTTTTGCCTTTACCCGGATCAGCTGGTACCTGCACGAGGATTGATATTTAGCACCAAAGTTTATGATTCAAGAGTGCTTATATTTGAGCGTTAATAGANCATTTGCAACTCTCCTTCATCCCTTTTGCCTTTACCCGGATCAGCTGGTACCTGCACGTGGATTGATATTTAGCACCAAAGTTTGTGATTCAAGAGTGCTTATATTTGAGCGTTAATAGAATATATATATACTTTGGCTGAGGAGGTGATGTGGCGTCAGTGTTTTCCGGGTAAGTTTCGGACATTGAACTCTGTTCGTTGAGTGAAAAGTCCATGAAAGCTAATCCATTTCCTTGTGTAACGCCTTCTGCATATACTATATCTCGCTCTGAAGGCTCATACTCGTTGCTCGACACTTCCATGGCCCGGCTCAAGAAGTATTCGGCAACATCAGGAAGGAAATGCAGCTCATCTTTTCGTTTATATGTCGCTTGTATCGCTGGATCTTTCCAGACTTCTTCGACCAAAGGAGCATATTCCCGTGTCGCAGCTGGAAAAAACGCATCGAGATCACCAGTTGCTATGATATCTAGAAGCCAATCCGAGAAATGCTTCAACCTTGGGTTCAAGGTATACACGCACTGAGGTGTAGTCATAGTCTCATCGTCATTTGCTTCCTCGCCTACAAGAACATTTTCAAGAAAAATATTAACAAAAAACCAAATCTAACCTTTTTTCTAACGCAAAAGAAAATGGTACCTCTTGAATCACCTTCAACAGCGTTTAAACCTCTAGTATGCGATAAAGCTTCTTCTTCAAACCGTTCTCTTCCATCAAGTAGGATACTGAGATATCTATACATATTGCTCTGTACCATCAGCTTAATATCTTGAAGCTCTTCCACTGTAAACTTGTTTCCATACAAAAACTTGGCCTGTTTCAGTCAACAAGAAATCTCGATAAGTAACCATGGAATCCACCTAGTTTTCTCATTTTACGTCCATTAAAGCATAACCTGTTTGAAGATGGTGCTAGTTCCGGACCCTTTGTTCCCAAGAAGTAAAAGTTTCTGAATCTTATTATGCTCTAGATAATTTGGAACTGTAACACAATTGCTTGGTGGTTGCTCTGTTCCACGAGGTTGTCCGTTAGGAACAGGTAAAGAAAACAGCGCACACATGAACCTCGTAGATGCCTGTTCAAACAAAAAATGATGTTTCTTAAAAAACAGCCAACACTTTTATTAGGAATCTGATGAAAGTGGTATATTATATTACCTTCTCCCAAATGTTTCCTCGGATATTGTTCTGCCCTTCTTCCTCATAACGCCCATCGTCGTATACCCAAAAATGAGTATCACGTGGACACTGTACATTTGCTAGCTGAGATAATACAATACATGAAAGGTTTACATTTGATTGTTTCTGGCCATGTGACACTTGAAACAAGACGAGACAATATTAAAAGTTACCTTCAGTATCCTTAATTCAAGCTTTGTGATCTCACGACCATTGATATAAACTTGTGTGTTTCCATTGCTTGCGTGCGGACACAGCTTCCCCGTGAAGTTCAAATTCGAGCTTATGACTCTGTCGGGTTTCTCTCCTTCCTGTTCACAAACAACATATGTTAACAAACAAAGCGATTTCAACAATAACTAAAACCATTATGTTATACAGTACCTTGCCCCATAGACCGGATTCTTTGTCATACCAATATCTACCTGGTTTCAACTTCTGAGGCGGTAAATGACACCCAAGCAACTCAGCCATTTCCTCAGGCTTTAATGGAGTCCCATTCACGATCAGCTGCTCAGGTTTCAACTGATTAGCTGTACACTCCCTTTCCGCCTTCATTATCTGTTTAACTTCCAAAGGACTAAGCAACCGTGACAATACCCTTGAATGCTTCCCTAATTTAGACCGTTTAGATTCGTCTATAGCTTGACCGATGCAACTCACACACTTTCTTCCTTCAGGCATTGAACCCATCGCCCTAAGAACACAACTTCCACAGTAATTTTCATCACACACAATGCAAGTCTCCTTATTTTCCCATTTTGCTTTACCGCATCTATAACACTCACTCTTCTTCTTTCGTCTCTTCGTACGAGCACTACACTCATTGACCTTCCTCTCCCTCTCCGTCTTTGGCTTATCCGCAACTTCAACAGGTATGAATTTCACAACCGGTCTTCTAATATGATTCCCATTTTGTCTGTGAGCAGAGACTGGTGACACAGAAGCTGAGCCAGATGATGAGTCCGGGTTATTATGCAACACAGACACCAGAGACTCAGAGCTAGCTGGCGAACCTCTCGGGCTCTGAACCGAAGAGCTTGTTACTCCTGCAGTTATACGAGAGACCGGCAATGGGATTGGATTGTTCACTCGAGGATTTACATCAATGGGTGAAACTCTAGGGATTACATGGAGCGGAGGTGGACCAGTGTACTCTAAGGCTATGGAATAATCAAAATCCGATGGATTTTCTGGTATAGAAGCTCCCGGAGGAAGCATATTTCTCACCATTTGTTTCCAGCTTTCACCTTCATCTTTTTCCATGTTTTATAAACCAAAATCAAAAGAAGTAGCACTAATAAATTACAAGATGGAGACTCTAAAACCCAAATCAGATGAGAATGTCAAATCCAGCCACTGGGTTCAGAGACAAATAGTGCAAAAACAAGAAGAGTTTATATGTGAGCTATCAAAATGGCTTCATGATGAATCATATCTAAAATCAAAGTCAAATAGCCGGCAAAACTGGACATTTCATGATACATTGAAACTTAGAAAGGAAATGGTATTTTAATAGTATTTTGACAAATTCATGGTCAAATCCATCAATTGCCCCGAAAAATAATTCAACATATAACCAAACCTACTTAAAAGTTCCAGCTTTGAACGCAACCCAGAGAAGTAAATACCTAAACAATGAAATTATTTCGAATCCACTTCAAAAAAATTAGGTACCTGAGAAAACATGCAGAACTTATATTTGTTGATAGATTAAGGTGGAAATTTCAGAGAGAATAAATAGTTCGAGACGATGAAACAAAAAATGGAGTTGTTCTCAAGGAAACACAATAAAAGCAACAGAACAAAAAGTAAAAAGAAGATTGAATTTTTTTTTTACCTTTTTGTAGAGAAAAAGGATAAAGCAAGTGTGGAAATAAGGGTAGAGAGAAAGAGAGGGAGAGAGAAAAACAAAAAGGCAAAGGTGAATCTGAGAAAACGAACTCAGAAGAGATAGGAATCTGTTTCAGTTACTGTGGATAATTGTTTTACTCAGAGAACTGGAGAAAGGAAACGCCAGAGAGACGGTGAAATCTAGAGAGATGAATCGGCAAAATGGACCCACCCACGAGTTTTTACATAGTTCGTCGTGAGATGTGAGATGTGAGAAGCGCGTGGTTCTTACACGCCTACTTCCTCGCGAGATTTTCACGACCAATCTAATAATAAGGTTCCTAAATCCACGTCTACCCCCAAGCGCCTTGATGCGGGTGAGTATATCACAACATCAGATAGTTATGCACACGCTTCCAATGTAAAAAAAAAAAAAAAAAAAGGTGAATAAAAAACCATTTTGATATTATTTTATCTTGTTATTTGGTTAAGGTTTAATGATTTCAGATTTTTAAATAACTTTTATCTCCACTTGTCTGAAACCAGTTGAGAATTAATTAGCATTCGTAAATTATATGCTAATATGCGCACGAGTGTTGTCGAAAAAGTCGGCTTTTTTGTATATTTGAGTTGAATTTTAAATCAAAGAAGGAGCATGTGAAGAATTGACATTATTATTTCTTTACCTGTTACCATTGGCCGTATTATTTGTTCTTTTCTTAAGAATCTTTCAATCACATTCACATATAAATAAGTGGGGTCTTTCTTCAGCCAAAATGAAGTTTTTCTAGACTATTAACTGATCTGAACGTTTTTTGTTTTTGTGTAGAAGCTCAAATGTTGACCGGAAATAACACATTATTATGGTCAACATGTACGTGTGATTGGGTTGGGTTAGTGTCTTTTTTCTTTTCTNTGTTTTTTTTTTTTTTTTTTTTTTTTTTTTTTTTTTTTTTGTCTAGGATTAGTGCTTTAAGTGTTTAAAGAAAGGATGATTAAGTCACCAAATTCTACACTGACCTCTATCGATGTTCTAACTCATAACTCAAATGCAAACAACTTCCCAACAAAATAACAAAAACGTTTATACCTCTTAAGGAATTGCAAGAAACATAAAACAGTTCAAGTAAGTTCTTAAAGTTAAATTTATTATACGCTTCTCCATTTTCAGCGAGTACTCACTCGAGAGTGGGAGAACATATGAATTACAATTACACATCTTATATTTTTAGAGAAATCAATGATCTGTGTAATTTTGTTTTTCAATATAATCATTATAAGAGAACATGAGATTAACCACTACAATAAACGTCGCTAAGCAGTTATTCTTATAGTTATTACGACTCATGATCGATTCTTGCAAACAGTGGCTGATTTCGCTTTGCTAATATAATTAGTGGCCCAAGAGTCGCTATTAGAGACTATAGAGCGACGGTAAGGATGTAGTTGCTCTTATGAGCGACTACTGACAGAGTCGCAAAAATAGAACCGTGGCAGAACAGTCGCTCCTCTTTGCGAATACTGTGAGACTAGTCAATGCGGTTGCCAATCTTTGCAACTACGGAGCGACTCCGTGTTAGCAACTCCTTTGCAACGCATATATTAGCAACTATTTCGCAACTGCATGTTTAGCCACCGTTTAGCAACTCTGTATTAGCAACCCCTTTGCAACGCCATGTTAAGCAACCCCGTGTTAAGCAACCCTTTTGCAACTGCTCTTTTAACCACTGATTTGCAGCTACAATGTTAGCAGCTCTAATGCCACTACCATGTGAGCCACCATTTTGCAACTTCTTGTTAGCCAATGTTGTGCAACGGCTATATTTGCAACGTATTGCAACGACGTGATAGCCACGACATTGCCACGCCCTCTGAGCCACTGGAGAGCGACGCTGCTATATACCAGATTTGTGGAATTTAATTATTATTTAAATAATTGTAATTTATATAATTATTAAATATAATAAATATTTTTAAAAATATTAAATAAAAAAATTCAGAACTAATATTTAAAATTAAAAAAAACAATAATTAAACATTTGTTTTTAAGTTCAGGAAACGAGAAAAACAAATAGAAAAGCTACTGGGGGTCAGGGGTCAATCCGCCTAATCCCGTGGATTGTTGGTCGGAAGGAGCAGAGACTGGTGGTTGCAGCAAAGAAGGAGGAATGCTCGGGTGAGAGGTCTTGAGAAACTCTATCAATTGGGCCAGCTGGACTTGAGTCGCTTGGTTTTCCCTCGTCATACGTGCCTCAACCTCCTCACGACGCTCTTTCTCAGCGGAAAGCTCATCCATCGCTTGGTTCTCCCTCGTAAAAAATTGTTTGTCATGTCTTTTTCCTTTCTTTTCTCTCTTCCTTTCTTTTACAAATGATGGTCGATATTTATGTTATATAGAACAAAGAGCCACTACAACAGCGACTCCCTAATGTAGTTGCACTTGTTTGTTACACCTACTAACCCGCATGTAAAATGTGATTTAACCAACTTTTTACGACTTTTTTGCAACTACACAGCATCTCAAGTGACATGGTGGCTATAGAGTCGCAAAAAATAGCCACGGATTGGCAACTCCGCCCAGTTTGCCACTCTAGGAGCGACCACGTTATCGCGACTTCCCTTTGGCGTCCTTAATGAGTGACTAAATTTAGCCACTTCTGCTTTTGTATTGCTATGTAGTGGCTAACTTTAGCCACTACTGACACAACGTTGCTAAGTCGTTGCTATTGTAGCAACTACGCTTCTGGAGTCGCTCTATTAAGACACCTTAGCGACTTCTGGAAATTCCTCCCTCTGATGTGGCCAATCCGTTGCCAAGTACTCGCTCATGTTTGCAACTACAACCGTAGTCGCTCCTCGCAATGGCTAAAACCGTGTTCTCTTGTAGTGAATGACCACATGGTATGTTAATACAATGATCACAAGGTACTTGTGAGTTACAGCACAATGCTCTCAAGGCTTTCTTTGCACGGAGAGGGAGAAGCAACTTTAAGGATGTTCTTCGAGATGATCGAAGAAGGTTTAGAATCAGATCATGTTGTGTATGTGTTATGCTTTGAGGTCGAGCAACTCTTGTAAAACTCAGTTTCTTTATTGATCAATGAACAAAGATACAACATGACATCACGCTCCTTAAGCATGCGTTCTAACTCAAGTTATTCGTAGAACCTGTTTCATAACGCAGCAACTGCGGAGGATCACGTCCATAGACTATCTTGAAAGGCGTTGCAAGAAGCGCGTTATGAAAGGTTGTGTTATACCATAATTCGGCCAAGCTAAGATGACCATCCCAAGTTTAGGGGTGCTCCGATGCAAGACAACGCAAGTACGTTTTCAAACAGCGGTTAAGGACCTCAGTTTGATCGTCGGTTTGCAGGTGAAAAGCGAAGCTGAACTTCAATGAAGTACCTGACAAGCGGAGACATTCTGTCCAAAAATTGCTTAAGAAAATACAATCACAATCAAATATAATAGTCAATGGGAAGCCATGTAACCGCACAATATAATTAATAAACTGAACAACAACTTCCTTAGCTGAGAATGGATGCTTAAGGCCCACAAAGTGAGCATATTTGCTCAGTCTATCCACAATGATGAAGATAATGTTGACACCGTTGGACAGAAGTCCCTCACAAAATCCATGTTAATGTCAGCCCAAATCGTTGTCGGAATAAGGAGTGGTTGAAGGAGTCCGCCTGGTGATAAGGTAGAATACTTTTATGTTTGGCATATCAAGTATTCAACGGCAAAGCGCTCCACGGAGGTCTGCATATCAACCCAATGAAACTGTTGTTGTACTCGTTTGTGAGTTCGAAGCACACCTGGATGTCCCCCTAAGCGACCTGCATGAAATTCCTTAAGCAATAATGGTATAAAACGAGAAGTGGCTGAAATTAGTAATCTGTTTTTATAAAATAGTCTGCCATCAACAATCGTCAGCTTCAGGTTTGTGATGGAACCATCCCGCATGCGTGCCAGTTGGGTAATCAGCTCCAAATCAGCCTCGGTCTTTACCAAGAGGTCCTTCACCTGAAACGAATTTGAAACAATCAAAGCCAATGCCAAAAAAGAAGCGACATAACTATTCGTTTGGTCCTTGCGGGATAAGCCATCATCGGCTTTGTTTTCGATGTGGGGCTTGTATATACTATCTCGAATGAGTAACCAAGCAACCGAGTCCGCCATTTTTTATACTCCATCGACACTTTCCGTTGATCCAGCAAAAATTTCAGGCTATTTTGGTCGGTGTGAACCGTAAACCGACGATCGATGAGGTAATGGCGCCACTTTTGCACGGAAAAGACTATTACCATGAGTTCTCGTTCATATATTTGCTTGAGGCGTTCCCTCTCCGTAAGACTGTGGCAAAAATAAGCAATTGGGCATTGGCGCTGCATTAGAGCAGCTCCCAAAGTTGTACCCGATGCATCAACCTCAAGAATGAACACATCTGAAAAGTCGGGAAGGGCCAAGACTGGAGCGGAGACCATCGCCAATTTCAGTGTCTCGAAGGAGTCTTGTGCTTGTTGTGACCATGCGGACTGGTCCTTCTTAAGCAGATTTGTGAGTGGTCTTGCCAACAACCCGTAGTCCGTCACAAACCGGCAATAATAACCAGTGAGACCCAAAAAGTCGCGCAGACTTTTGACGTTTTTAGGTGTTGTCCATTCCCGCATTGCTCTTGTATTTTACGGATCAGTCGCGACACCCGAGTCTAAAATAATGTGTCCTAGATATTCGAGCTGTGTTTGACCGAATATATACTTCTTCCGGTTTGCATAAAACTATTGATCACGAAAAACGCCCAAGACAGTCACTATATGTTTTTGTGATCCTGGACAATGGCACTATAAACCAAAATATCATAAAAAACACAAGAACAAATTTACGCAAAAAAAAGGGACGAAACACATGATTCATGAGGGCATGAAATGTTGTCAGGTCATTGGAGAGACCGAACGACATAGCTAAAAACTCGTAGTGGTCTTCATGTGTGCGAAAGCCATCTTCTCGATGTCGAATTCCGATATACAGATTTGATGATATCCAAAGCGGAGGTCGAGTTTAGTGAAAACAGTAGCTCCATAGAGCTCATCGAGTAATTAATCGATCATCGGGATATGAATTTTGTCCAGGATCGTAACGCGGTTCAAAGCGCGGTAGTCGACCCAAAATGGAAACCACCACCCTTTTTTGGAACAAGGAGAACGAGGCTTGAGTAGGGGTTGCAACTAGGCCTAATAGACCTTGCGATCAACATATTCTGAACAAGCAGCTCTATGGCAGCCTTGCTCGCATGTGGGTATCGGTATGGTCGAACAGAGATAGGTGTAGTGCCTGGCAGCAACGGAATGTGATGTTCGTGGTCACGATATGGCAGAAGCCCATTTGGTTCAGCAAAGACTTCAATGAGGTCTTCTAAAACTGGTTGTATCTGAGATGTCCAAGGAGACTCATTGTGCTGATGTGGCCCATCCAACAAGTGTGTTTAAGCCAAGAGACGCGTGACAAGCCGTGAAGTGAAGAATTATTGTGAAGATTGAGGTCACCAAATAGGTAAACTTGCTGGCTATTGTAATGAAATGACAGTTCCTGACTACCACAATCCATTTGACATTGTCCCAAAGTTTCGAGCCATTGAATTCCCAATATCAGATCTGCGTTACCCAACTCAAGAGATATGAAATATGAAGTGAATAGCAAGCCATTAACCTCAAAGGTCACTGCCTTGCATAATCTCAAACCCTTTACCGCAACTCCATTTCCAAGCATAATATCGAAGTCACAAGAAGTGGTGACCTGAAGTTTAGAACTTGTCACAATTGATGGGGAGATGAAGTTGTGAGATTCCCCACTGTCAAGCATAATAACAACTTGAGTATGACCAACAAAACCATGAAGTTTAGTTATCTTAGGTGAGTGGAAACCGACGAAGGAGTTCAACGACAATGTCATCAATTCTGGAGCCCACAACTCAGTATTGTCCTCAGTTGGTTCCTCTTGACACAGTTCGACCTCACATCCATTGATCATTGTCAAGACTTGGAAGTCCTTGTTAGCACACTTATGACCTTTAAACCAGCGCAAATTACACTTGAAACAAAGTCCACGACGTTTCCGATTAGCCCATTCTTCTTCAGAAAAATGTTTTTGTTGACGAATAGTTGGCTTAGGTGTATTTGTTGTCGTAATACGAGGTTGTTGGTCAGCAGAATATGTAGTAACCGTCTTCATCTTCCAAGGTTATGTTGTGAGTTTGTTGGCTGGAGGATAATAACGAGGATTCACTAGAGTATTCAAGTGTATCGTCATCTGATTGCTAACCACTTCATAGAGGCAACTTTGTTCCATCAACATCACGATATCTTTGATCTTGGCTAAATTCTTTGATTTGGCCATGCTAAAAATTTCTTGCATCTCGGGTTTCAAGCCATTGAAGAACACACTTGCGATTTATCCTGACGACAGACCATACGTCTGAGACAACAGGTTCTCAAACTCGTGAATATACTTTGTTGCAGAGGCGGTGTGACGCACAATAAAGAATTGTTAACTTGGGTCCAAAATCAGAGTTGTGTTAAAACGAACCACCAAACGATCCTTTAAAATTTTCCAGCTTGTGAAAGGGTCAGTGTGTAGCTCACTGTTGAATTGAACCAGCTTAACACATCGCCTACAAGACTAACGGAAACGAGCTGCAACTTTTCTTGGTCATTGTAACCCCCAAGGTGAAAGAAACGCTCAACTAGCGTGAGCCACCCGTATGTATTAAGACCCTCGAAGATAGGCATTTCCACACGTTTCACCAGACTGTCCCTAGATGCGACCATACGTTGTTCCTGCAAATTAAAGACCGCAACATTAGTAGATCCCTAATCTAATTGAATAAGAATTACTTGAGAAGGGCCAGAAGAGAAGTCGGTTTAAGGCTGTTGCTGAAAATTCTGAGCCCTAACCTCTTGTTGTAGTAAACGGAGCAATGGAGGACTGAGGTTAACATCGATGGGTGGGCTAATCATTGGATATTTGTCGTTCGGTCAGCCGCTCACGTTTTGAACCGATGTTGTCAAGAGATTCATCTGCTTCATCAATTGGGAATCCCGGTCTTGTTGGGCTTTGTCGTGAGCCAGCATTTCTTTATCTCGATCACGTAGCGTCGCATCGAGCTGTTGAAATTTTGTTGTGGTCTTCTGTTCCAAAAGGCGAAGAGCTTCCATCGTTGTTTATGCCCAATTCGAATCAACATTCGTCGTCTCAGTCCGTCCTGAGCTTCGATTGGAAGAACCGCCAAAGGTTCTCGGTTCTTCTTCGGTGGTATGGCTTCTTTCGTTTCCCGATTATTTCGTTGGGATCGAGTTTCTGGAATGATTGTCAAGATTAACTACATTTGGAGAAAAACAAGAAGAAGGCGAAGGAAGGTAGCTGGCCGAAATGCTTGTAGGGCGGAAGAATCTGAAGATCGCCGATTAGTGAAAACTCTCTCTGAACGTCACGACGCACCAATTGTTATGCTTTGAGGTCGAACAACTCTTGTAAAACTTAGCTTCTTTATTGATCAATGAACAAAGATACAACTTGTTGGAGAAATCGAATCACAACTCGATCTGAATTCTCGATCCCAAGGCACAACGCCTTTTCTTGTTCTCTGATCTTTCTAGATAACTCTCATTAAACCCCATAAACAACTACTTAATGACAAAGGAGAACTAAATCAAACCAATTATAATTCCAAACCTATTAAAAGAATTAAAAGACTAAACCCTTCCAAAGTTAATTTGCCTCCCGAGTCTTCTTCTCCTTTTGCTTGCTACGGAAGTAAACCTGCTGAGGCCTATCAGTATGTCAATGCGTATAACCACTCTGGTCTTGTCAAAGAAGGCGGTCGAGCCTTGAGGAAATGTTAAAGGAAGGTATAGTGGAGCCAACCAACTCAGCATTATGACTGTCTTGTGAGTCTTTTGGGAAGAGATGGTCTACTCGAAGGAAGTCGTTGAAACTATCAAAAGCATGCCCAATTGAGCAAAATGATGTTGTCTGGAGAAGCTTCTTAAGCTCATGCAAAATTCACCAGAACGTTAAGCTAGACCAAATAGCAGCTCAATTGCGTTAAGCTCACACAACCCAAGTAACTATTTGGTGTTCTCTAACATGTATTCACAAACTCAAATGTAGTCAGAGCTCGAACTGGAATGGCTATCAAGGGTTGGAAGTTAGCACCGGATACTACCATCGAGGTAAAAGGTAAAACTCACATACTGTTTCACAAGATGATACACCAAATATATGGCCTTCTTCTTGTTACTAGATATATCGTTCGTACCCATCTTCTTTGTTTCTCGAGCCTATAGTGAGTTAGCTAATATTCGAAAGATATTCACCAGACATGACACATATATTGCAAATGTAGATGAAGAAGAAAAAGAGACTAAAAGGACGCACCCAAAAAGGTGNCCCCCCCAAAAAGGGGGTTATTAAAATTTAAAATTTAAAAAAAAAAAAAAAAAAAAAATTGTATACACCTCCAGGGCCTATCGTTAAAATAGCTAGAAACCTGAGGATGTGTTGCGACAGTCACACATATTCAAAGAAAATCTACATAATCTAAGAAAGAGAGATTGTTGTAAGAGATAGAAACAGCTTTCACCTTTTTAAATGTGGAACCTGACCCTGTAAAGATTATTGGTAGATTTGCACACTCTTTTAAGCTTTCACCTTCAATATCCCTAATGTTGTTGTAAGAGATAGAAACAGCTTTCACCTTCAATATCCCTAATGTTCCACACTCTTTTAAGCATGAAGAATTGAAGATGCCAATAACGGAAGCAGTGAATGAAAACCAACACAAATGAGAAACATTATAAATCATCAACCTTATTTTTATTTTTCCTGTGAGTTTTTCCAAAGAGTTGAAGGCTTACAATGAGTGAAATTGCACTGTGAAGTGCTTACACCAAGAAATTTAGCAGCCAAGTCTATATGCAAAACAGTATACTCAACCAAACTTGGTGATGCGCCTAATTAAATTGGACACTGCCAAACAATGTCTTACTCGAGACGAACCAATGAAACGCCTGAAGTAATACCTGTGGTGCGTGGATCACCACTTTCTAGGCAGACACCGTGTGGGTCTTCTCTCACCAACAAGGCCAAAACATCGTGGGAACTCCATGCCTGGGTCAGCTTGCTGCCGGAATCCCCTAAAGTAATTGCAAATATGGCATCAAATCCACCAGCCCCTGGAACACCAGCAAGTAGAACCCCTTCGGCACTCATTGTAGAATCCAAAAGTTGAGTTTGGGACTCAGGCTCTATCTGCAATTCCGTGGTCCCTCGAGGTTAAACGAAGATGCAAAACAAGTCAATTTGTTGGAATGCGAGATTTGGAGCTCTTATATCTTGTATGATATTAAAATTCCACAGCCAGACGAGCAACTTATGCATCAGCACAGAGTTATAATGCACAAACGGTCAACTGAAATATGAAATAAGCATAAAAAAGAAAAGACATAACTTACCGGAACACTAGCAGCTTCTCCCATATGACGCATAAGAATTCTGATCCTCAACATAGCTTCTCTTGCACCTAAGAGTTCTTTAATAATCGCTTCATTGATGGGTTCAGTAGCATGCAACACCCACTAAGTATGACATACAAGAGGCAAATGAACCAAGCTGCACCTTGATGTTAAATATCTAGTGAAATAAAAATAAAAATAAATACCTTTTCAGAAGTAAGCACACTACAAGACTTAATGACTCCTAGATAAGCATCCCAGTGGTCTTTGGCTAACTTGCTCAAAATGCTTAGCTTAGTTTCCAGTTCTAAATTTGCGTCTGACAACTTCTGCCAGTTTTCTTGTGATTTCTCTGGATCAGCCATTTGCCACTTCTTTACAGCACCTACCATTGATGGGGTAGAGGATCCACCACTTCCAGGTTCTCCAAGGAACTATATAAGACCGCATCTTGTTAGTACAACAGGATCCACAGCAGTCAATAAAATCAGAAGTTCGTGAGGTTCACCATCAGGTATTTTCAGGTAAAACTTTAGGTCAGAGTGTTCGCTTACAAGATTCATCAGTGGAGGTAAAGAGAACTCGGTTCTCTCATGGTCCCATTTTCCCTTCAAAATTCTACAAATAACTTCATGTAACGGCAGACCTGATACTGCAACCTGCAATACTTGGTAGTCAGTATACTCGCATCCATGGCTGAGAGAATACAAATAAACCGAACTTCTGTTACAAACCTGAGCAAATGACAAGACTTCTGGAGAGAAACGAACATAGCGCTGACTCCCATAGACAGCACAGCTGACATCAAACCCACTTCCAACCTTCCCTTGTGCAAGACAGTGAGATGTTTGTGCTATCATATGGATAACATCTAGATCAGAACAACCAAACTTTCCTTCTTTACATGGATCGGATAGGTCAACCACTCCAAGATAATGTAACAGAGCTGCTACCACAGCTGTTGTCATTGCTGCAGAAGAACCTAACCCAGTTTTTGCTACTTCAGGCTTGCAATGAGCACCATTTGACTCGTCAGCATTGAATGTGATTGATGCAAAAGGTGCAAGGGTACCAAGAGATTCTGGTGTCAGTGGAAGCCCATGTGATTCTATCTATCAGAATAAACAAGATTATCAACATTTGTAGGAGCATCTGAACAGGAAGTATTCTGATAATGAAAGGAAAAATCAACAAATGAAGTGTAATTTAGACAATTTAAAGCAAAGAAAAAGATAGAACACCTGATTCCGATATGAATAAAAGTCATTGGAGCCTAAAATTGTGATATCAAGACCTGCAAAACCGATTTAGAGAAATGGTTACACATCCAATCTCCACTTTATACATAAAATGATGATAAAAAACAGTGACTTGAAAATTGCCTTGCAAGAACAGTTTATGCAATGCTTCTTTGTCCTTATGGGTTGCCAAATGAGCAGCAGCTATAGCATACTGTATAGCATGCTCAACAAAGGGATTTCTTGAATCACTGATTATTTTTCAGAAAATGTGAGTAATTCATCAGCTAAATTTGAAAAATAAGGTCTGCAGTATAACCCGCTAATAAAACACGCACAGATATGCAATAGAGAGAAAAAAAACTTTATGAGATTGACATATATATAAAAGATGCAGTGCATCTGATCTTACCTTGCAGACACACACTGGAGAGTCAAATGTTTAAGGGACAGTTTATACATGCTTTCTCTTGAGAGCTGTGGTGATGTTAGTTTGACATCTGTCCATTGCTGGAAAACAAGCAAAAATACCAACAATTATTTATCGGCCATCTCACAGGACAGAAAACCCGTCAACGCTGTAAAAATATTACTACCCAATAAAACAAAAATGAGAAGAAGATACATGCTTCTGGAATAATCACGTACCCATGCCCAACTTTCTGCCTTGACTTCTTCATTGATTGGCTTCACAATCGCATAGAAGCGTGCATTTGTACTCAACACAAGCCCTGCATTTGGCTTCTCGAGTATGAGGTAGCCTCCTGTCATCAACACTTTCCCAGGAGCAGAAGCAACACTGCGTCAAAGAATTTTAGAAACAAAATTGCTTTCAGTGTCTCTTAAGATACTTTCCCAACATAAAACATGAAGAAAAGGGGGAAAAATCCCCAAACTTCCATTTTCAACCAAAGTGGACCAATGATGAAATCAATACAACAACAAGAATACGAGCATAAATCAATTCAGATCAAAAGAAAGTTTTCGAAAAAGTTGTAACTAAAATAGAATAAGCCATATCCCAGATCCATCAGATAAACTGGAGATGGTAGAGTCCTTGAGATTTCAAATAAAAGACAGCTAAGTCTCCCGAGAAACTAGAGGGAGAAGCACTTACACAGCCATTTCCGAAGAGTGTCAACAAAATGTTCCCTGATCAACCCAGATTTACCTACGAGATAAAATCAAATCGCAAGAACAGACTCAACAAACAATCGTAAATACAAGAATAATTAAAACTCTAAGAACACAGATATCATATCGACTTTAAAAACAAACAAGTCGAGCGACCTTGATAACTCGTTGGGCTGCTTCCGTAAATATGAAAAATAATTTGGCGGAGTAAAACTAAAGAGAAAACACTTACCAATAATCTCTGTAAGCAGTAGGAGATCCCCCGGATATGATCAGAAAGGCAAAAATCGGCGCCAGTAGATGACCGGCGGGACGAGCAATGGTAGATCGAGCGCAGGGAAGGAGAAAGCGAGGAAGTAAGGGAAATTTATGGGTTTAGCATTATAGTGATGAGGGTAAAATAGAAACTTACGATAAAAAGTAATAACTGACATTAGTCAAATAAGTTTTACTCGTCATTGTTTTTTATTTTTTTTCGTCAACCATTAGAATACCATTTTTTTAATTATTATTTTCAATTTATTTTATGTAGTATTTTAATTAAATCATTTAATTATTATTTAAGATATATTATCTTTTATAGTTTATTTTTTTATATATAAATTTATAAACTTGTATGGTATTAAAAAATTATTCAAAAATTATTCAAATGTGCTACATAAATCAAATTTGATTTTTTTTAGGATTTACTTTGAACTCTACATGCTTTGTGATGATTTGTTCGTGGTATAAGCAATATATCATCATCGTTCATAATGATGAGCCAATGACTATGTTTACCTTTGAAGAAATTTATTTTTAATAAGTGAATAAGATTGGTAAGTGATGTGGTGGCGCTAGAGGTCATTGAGTCATATCAAAGCCAAAGACAAATTTAAAGATGTAAAAAAGTCAATAAAACGATTTAATTAGAAGTTTGCGTCCATCCATTGTTTTCGCAAGAAAAATCTATTAAATATTTATGAGATTTGGATTCTCTAACAAGTATATCTTCTATGTTAACTGAAGACTCAATATCAGTCATAAGACAATCTTTGTCTTTGTTGAAATCATCACAAACACTATACGGACAAAAACACATTTAGAGATAAGACAAATAAGAGTATCTCTATCATGAATTTTTAAGTCAATTATGCACAATAAATATATCTAAAACTAACTTGCATGTTTTATAATACCCTCAACACCAATTTTGTAAGAAAAACAGATAAATATTAAAATTTATGATTTTTTGAAAAACAAAATCCTCAAAAAATGCAAACTTTTGCAACTTTACCTTGCAAATTCAACAATTGCAAATCAAAACCATGAAATCGTATTCAATCCGCAGTTTAATCCTTATATATAATGAATGTGTAGGGGTTATGTATTTTTTAACAAAATGAAAATCGACATCGTTTTGAATAAAAAAATAATCATGTTTACGTAAAATGAAGGATTTGATCTCTTAACCTCAAGCATACCTAATATGACAACCAACCACTTGAGTTAAATGAACATTTTTGAAAAAAACTTAATAAAAATTTGATTTAATAAATATGAATGTAGAGGAGGGGGGCCACATGTCATCACGGGAGAGATCCCCTTCTCTCATTATATATAAGATGTTAAGATAAAACAAACCACACAAATACAAATTCCACGAAGGGACAGAGAAAACCATACAAACTTGTAGCAGCAACAATTTATGGCAAATATCAAACTTTTCAAGAGAGAAGTAGAGATAACTCGAATAAACGGGTATAAATGATCTGAACTTTATACCAGACCGGAAATCACCCCATCTATCCCACTTAATCGATAATAACCGAATCGGGATACAAGCGTAGGATTTATATCCTATGGGATGCTCGTTTCCTAATACAACATTAACAGTTGACCTAATTATTAAAACAAGCATAAGAAAAATTAAACTAGATCATTCCCTAATTAATACAACCCACATATAAAACAAGAAAAATATTGTGGCCCAACATCAAACCCAAAACCAAAATGGCTTGAAACTTCACGAGGCTGCTCGTAACCCTAGGAGACATGTCACCACTGTACAATCTTCCAACACCACCGGAACATGTCAGCTTCCTCATCACCGACGAGAAACCACCGACAACCTCGACGGCAATGGTACCACCGAAGTGAGCAACATCTACAACATAGGAAACTTTCAATCTCTGAGGGCTATGGACTGTGCAGCGAGATCTCCAAAAACTGCCCCAGGGATCGAGAAAGGTGACGCCAAGCTCGCAGCGATGCTTGCAAAGGCAAGCTGAACAGATACCACCGCAGATCTGATTAACGAACCAATCTCTACGTCTCCTTCCCGGAGGAGAAAAAAGCTTTTGGGCTCCGCCGCGCTTGACCTCCATTATTATCTTAAATGAATAAAAGAAAAATAAAAACCATAACATACTTAGGCTCCCTCTCCCGATGTCGTGATGGTCTCCGGAGAAGGAGAGAAGAGCATTGTTTAGATGTAGTTGTAGAGGGAAAGAATGGAGGAAAGAGAGAGGAGAGAGGAGAGAG
>OVAO01000513.1:286-11816 GCA_900406285.1 Biscutella auriculata | reverse complement strand
TCAGTTCCTCTTATTTAGTAGTCTGCTTTCTTTTTTACCAAAAGTATCCGCTGATACAGCATCTCTGCGAGAAAAGGATGGGAAATTGATTCAAATTTCCTCTGTTTGATCAGTTTCATATTTTGTTCCTACCAAAATGCATGGATATCGATGCATTTTAAGATATTGGAGTGAGTGAGCATGATNAGAGTTAGCTCTTCTGCAAATCAGCTTTATTGCTTGCAAGGGCTAATTAATATGTCTTCCGCTGCAAACGTAGTGAAGCTACTAGAAGGGAAGAACCCAACAACGGGGGACAAGTATCATAGGATGATCTGGAGAGAGACGCTGGTAGTAAGGTGTCGTCTGAAAGATTTCAAGCCTGGATACCTCACCAACACGACTCTTCTAGAAAAGGTATCTGCAAAAGTTGTCCTTATAGTAGTTTTGAGTTAGGTAAATGGTGAAACTTGAGCTAAAGCGTAAACGCATGGCAATGTTATCTGTTCTGGCCTCATGCTAAAGTAAGTGATGTTTAATATCTCTGACTGATCAGGTGACGAACATTCTGGAGACTTGTACGAACAAGTGGAGGCAAGAACAGAACAGCATAGCTGCAAGACTGGACATAAAGCTTAAGTCCAGGTGCGAACTGGATGAACTGATTGAAGATGAGCAGATACCAGTCGCACTACTACAAGGCAATGGTCTCAACGTCTTTAAAGGATGTCTCTAACCTCCTTATGCCCATGTGGCTACCGCCTCATGAGCTAGCCGTCGTATCCTGGCTTGGAGACTGGCGTCCAACCTCCATTATCGACCTTGTCCGCATTTTGGCCGCTCACAACCCCTTCTTCTCTTTGTCCGAGTCGAGTGAACGTATGCTGTCTCGGCTTCTCCGTGAGGTGGGCATTGAGGAGGCCGTGATTGATGAAGAGTATGCAGACATTCAGAACATCTGTGTTCTTTACCATAATAAATAATGGGAAAATCTAGAGATGAAACAAATCCAAATGTCGGGCACCAGTATAGTTAATGTCTTAGTGTGGTTGAATTAAGTGAAAGCTTTGATCAGTAGACATGAGATGGTATTGAGGCAGGTACAAAGTGTTAGAGCTGGTGATGAAGAAGTTGCTGATTCAAAAAGATACAGCGGAGTTTGTGTTTGCTTTTGCAGGGATTCAAGATGGCATCCACCAGTTCGGAGAGCAGAATAATCTAAGAAAGCTTTACCCGGCAGTTCCTCTGAATGGATCAGGATCATCTAGTTGAGAGCTATGTAGGAAACACAGCAAGTCTCACTTTCAGAGTACAACTAAAAGCTATGATGTTAGATCTGCCTGTCTGGAACTCCCATCTTTTCATCAATTCACATATAAGTCATCTACTTTAGTGTGAAATCCGAAACTAACATGTCTGGCTGTCATCGACAGTTATGTCCGTTGGATCATTGGTATTGTAAGTACGTCAATAGTAAGTAATAACAAGGATAATTGACAATGGTCTTGTAACTAATTCCTGTATACAACTTTCAGCCTCTTCTTCTCTTGTTTAGATTTATAGTTTATTTTCGTGTCCATATTGACAGGCAAACTTCTTGGCAATTTGACGTTTTGGTCCTTTCATTTGCAGATATTGAGGGAATCTAAGTTGAGAAACTTAAATTAGGGGTCAAGTTGTAATAGGTTNATTTAAATATTGGTGTACTAAGGTTTGACGTCTTGGACTATAAGAAGAGTGGAAAGCGTGCTGTTTATGTAGACAGTAAGTTGGTGGTTTGTTAAAAGAGACAAGTGACTTGAGTGGGTTACCACTAAACACACTGCACAGAGCAGAGGATTCGGACCGTTGATATTAAAAAAAAGAAAAAAGAAGCGAAAACAAACAAAAAGGAAGTCGGACAAGAGCCATTGTCCCCACCACTGAATAGTGCCACGTGGCTCAATCTCAACCATCGTCTGGTCTCGGTCGAATTGCATGGGACTGGGATTGGTGCGTATTAAACATTTAGTGTGGACATCAAATTCACATGTACCCTTCTTATATATAGAGATATAAAGATAGTTGGCTTTAGCGTTAGCGAGAACGAGAGGCCAGGATTTGTCATGAATCTCAGAATCAAATTGTAAACCCAACCAAAACCCTTATCCTCCTTTTACTTATATCCTCTCTCCATCTTCACCAACCTATCTCTCTCTCTCAAGGCTCTTTCTTAGCTCTGTTCGGAATCTGCACTCCAAGGTTCGAATTTGAGTTATGTCTACTGGTTTATTCAGAATAGCAGAAGGAGGATGATTGACTGTTTTTATTAGTATTTGTCTTCTCTTGTTGTCATCTAATTATTATTATTGTGTGGTTTCCGATTCAATGAAGGATAGAGTCGATGGCACCGAGATCAAGCAAAGGGAAATCAAACAACAACAAAGGGAAAGGAGAGAAGAAGAAGAGAGAAGAGAAAGTGTTGGCGCCGAGTCTGGTGGAGATCATAGTGAAGACTCCGTATGAAACCCAAGTGATACTCAAGGGAGTTTCTACTGATCAGATCACTGATGTAAGAAGACTTTTGGCATCTCACGTTGACACTTGCCATTTCACCAACTACTCTCTCTCCCATCAGGTATCTTTTTCTTGAAGTCGTTTCTAGAAGAAAATGCGACTGATAACAAACAAACTTTGGTTGTGTGATTCTGCAGGTGAAAGGAAAAAAATTGAGTGACAACGTACAAGTGCTCTCTCTCAAGCCTTGTCTCCTCCGTATGATTCCAGGTTTGAGATATTCTACTAGACTAATGTCAGTGAATCATTGATTCGTTTCATTTTTAGTGATATACCAAAAAATATCAGAATAATTTATTAGTTTTTTGATCGATGCCCTTAGAGTTATGTATTATTTACCGTAATGCCACAGAGGACTACCTAGACGAAAGCCAAGCTTTGACTCACGTACGGAGAATCGTAGACATCGTAGCATGCACCAGCAGGTTCTTCTCCTCTTCGAAATCCCTCGCCGGCAATGGCAATCAGGAGCCGGAGGGCCTCGACATGGTCGCTATTCACCCCACTCCTANGTCGCTATTCACCCCACTCCTAAACTTTCTCAATTTTACGACTTTTTCTCAATTCCTCACGTCTCTCCTCCGATTCTTCGTATGTTACTGCTTTCCCAACACTCACTACTTTTCTACTTCCACAACTGGTTCTCGCAGCTACGTTCTCTGACTCATTTCCTCTTTCAACATTTAAATTTTGATCCGCAGATTTGAAAAAAGTTGATGCTGAAGAAGAAGCTGGACAGAGGCGTGATGGTGACTATTTTGGACTTAAGGTATCTCTCTCTCCCTCTCTCTCCCTCTCTCTCCCTCTCTCTCTTGGATTTCTTAGCAGAAAATTCGTTTGTCTAGACTTTTTGATCGTAGCAACTGTGTCTTCCTAACTTCAACATACTTATTGATGCTTGTAAATTTATATCTTTTTTTGCTTGCAGGTTAAAATCTGCAATGGGAAGGTTATACATGTGGTTGCTTCGGTAAAAGGCTTCTTCGCAGTTGGAAAGCAGCTTTCTCATAGCCATTCCATCGTTGATTTGCTCCAGAATCTCAGCAATGCTTTTTCCAAGGTGGGGAATTTTGCCTCAATGTTTATCTAAACGTTCTCCTAAAAAAAATTATTTTTCCACAACCAAACTATCTTCTACTGTATTGGGATTTAATGCAGGCATATGAATCACTAATGAGAGCTTTCATCGACCGGAATAAGGTGATTGCTGTTATTGATGGTTCTATTTTTCGTTAATGTTTTTATGTTGGGGATGCTTTTCAAGCTCAACCATTTGAAGTGTGACTTCATTGTTTCAGTTTGGCAACCTCCCGTATGGATTTCGCTCAAATACATGGCTTGTACCTCCTCCTGTCTCTGAGTCTCCTTCAACCTTTTCTGCTTTACCAACAGAGGATGAAAATTGGGGCGGGAATGGTGGAGGTCAGGGGCGAAGTGGTGAATGTGATCTTCGACCTTGGGCGACAGAGTTTTCTGTATTAGCTACACTTCCTTGCAAGACTGAGGAGGAGAGGGTTATTCGAGATAAGAAAGCATTTTTGCTTCATAACCAGTTTATCGATGTTTCTGTCCAAAGAGCCGTTAGAGCCATTTGCGGCGTGATGGATACTTATCAACACAAAAGTGGAATCAGTGACCTCCCCGCAGACTCTATCCTTCGTGAAGATCATGTTGGGGATTTGTATATTTTTGTAAAGCGTGATATAGCCAGCCTTGACCCACAGCCCGAAACATTTGCTCTATCATCCAAGGAACTTGGTGAAAGGAATCTGCTTAAAGGGATAACAGCTGATGAGAATGTAATTGTTCACGTAAGTGATTTTCACATTTTTTTCTAGCTATCCACATGCAAANGCCTTGACCCACAGCCCGAAACATTTGCTCTATCATCCAAGGAACTTGGTGAAAGGAACCTGCTTAAAGGGATAACAGCTGATGAGAGTGTAATTGTTCACGTAAGTGATTTTCACATTTTTTTTTTCTAGCTATTCACATGCAAGTGGTATTGGCCTGTAAGTATCTATGTTTTACGTCCATTATTTCATCTCCATTGCCACAAAATAAAGTACAATGCTTTCAAAGGCAGGGTCTAAAGTGAAAATATGGTTTTTTTGTTCTTACATTCACCATCAAGAGTTTGTTTCCGCCATTCAGCATTTTGCTATGATGTTAAGAATGACTGTTGCGCACTATAAGGGTCTCGTTTTTATCACTTTTACATCAAATAACAGTTTTCTAGGATGGCTGACTAGAGGGAACTGTTTTCGTTCACAATAGATATATGTTTTATACATGTATATTTTCTAAAGTTTATAGCACTAAAGAAAATTATTTTCAGGATACACCGGCTTTAGGTACAGTTACTGTAAGGCATTGTGGATATACAGCGGTGGCAAATGTCAAGGGTGAAATTAAGAAGGGAATAACTGATATTGTGATTGATGACCTGCCCGATGGAGGGGCTAATGCTCTTAACTTGAACAGGTCTGTGCACCTAAATAGATTTCTAAGTATTTTTATTTTTGCACATCTTACATGTTCGTATAATATTTTCTGTTTTGTTGTCGGCCTCTTTTTCTTTCTTTTACTTGTTGAGCTTAACTGTTCAATTTGAGATTGTCAATTGTTACTCCTGACTGTTCTTTTAATATCTCGGTGCTTTGCAAAGTTAGGAATAGAGTGTTAAACAATAGCAACAAGGTTTCTCACATTTTATTCCAAGCCCCTGCGAAAAGACAATTAAATTTGTTAGCATCTAACTTGTTCTTTTACACCTTTGTGGATATCTTTATTGCAGCTTACGGGTTCATCTTCACATGTCCCATAGTGTTGGAACGTCTGGAACTAACCACCCTTCACAATCTGATTTGGATGATTTAGAGTCTTTTAGATGTCTTGTACAGCGGTTAGTAAAACTAAACTTAGCGAAGTTAGAAGAAAAGAGGGTTTCCTCCGAAAGACCCATCAGATGGGAGCTCGGTTCTTGCTGGGTTCAGCATCTAAAAAAGAAAGAAATAGTTCTGGAAAACGTCTCTGGAAAGCCTGCAACTAACGATGAGAATGAAGTTTCAATTAAAGGTCTGGGAAAACAATTTAAAGTTCTTAAGAGCAAAAATAAGAAGTCGGAAAATATAAGTACCGTGGAGGAAAAGGAAGAAGATTTCAGAGGCAAGTTAGACGGGGAGGCTGATTTAGGGCAGAAAAGCATGGATGAACACTGTGAGACTGAACTTAAGGAACTGCTTTCTGAAGAAGCTTTCTCTCGCCTAAAAGATAGTGGAACTGGTCTTCATTTAAAGGTGATATTTTCTTCTAATTTGCACCATTAACCACTGAGAGCATAAGTTTTTGTGATGTCAGTGTTCTCCCTTCTCTCCTTTTTTATGATGTGTATGATTACCTTTTCGCTATCTGATAGAGTTGGTGGTGCTTACAAGATCTTTTTTCGTGATACAGTCGAAAGAAGAGCTCGCCAAGTTGGTATATGGATACTATGATGAAATTGCTTTGCCAAGACTGGTATGTGCTTAGTTAGATAACGAATATAAATTTCTGAAATATCTATAACCATATATATCAAGGAATGCTCGTAATGGTTTATTAGGTAGCAGATTTTGGATCACTGGAGCTTTCTCCAGTTGATGGTCGCACAATGACTGACTTCATGCATATAAGAGGACTCCATATGCGTTCTCTAGGACAAGTGGTAAGAACCCTTTACCTCGTCAACGCTTTCCCTGTTGCCGACTTTTTATTTTATTTGAAAGAATAAGGCTAGTTTGTTGATCTCGAGGGATTTTGTTGAGGTCAGAAGTACCGTATGGTAAATAGTTGTTAATGAGTACTCTGGTCTACAATGCATATGAATCAGGCTAAACTTTCCGAGAACCTTCCTCACATACAGTCCCTCTGTATTCATGAGATGATTACGAGAACTTTCAAGCATCTTCTTAGGGCGGTTATTGCATCTGTCAGTAATATCGCAGAGCTACCTGTGGCAATAGCTGCTTCACTAAATTTCATGCTTGGCCGCCGTGAACTGGAAGGGAGTGATAAGATCCTCAGCGAAGAGTGTAGACTCCGATTACAGTGGCTTCAGAAATTTCTCTCCAGAAAATTTGGTTGGATCCAGAAAGATGAGTTCAAGCATTTGAGAAAGAATTCCATTCTCCGAGGACTTTGCCAGAAGGTAAAGTAGCTGTGTGTTAATCTATTGCAGCTTGTATAGGAATTATAGTTCTCTATTCATCCATTTACAGGTTGGGTTAGAATTAGTTCCAAGAGATTATGACTTCGATTCTCCAAATCCATTTAAGAGCTCTGACATTTTTGGCTTGGTACCTGTGTGCAAGGTTGGTTTCTTTCTCTCTCCGTGAATCCAATATTAGTTTGACTAAAAGCGATTAGGTCTGTAGAAATATGATTCAAATGTTAAGACATTAATCTATGAGATATATGTTCGATTGAACAGCATGCTCTCTGTGTTTCATCTGACGGGAGGACACTCTTGGAGTCATCAAAACTTGCTCTTGACAAAGGAAAACTAGACGATGCTGTGAACTATGGAACAAAGGTACTGATCTGTTTGATATACATACAGTGATCTTCATAAATAACTGAAGTGCTATCGAAGAGATGTTGACTTCTTGCTTTTCCTAGGCATTAGTCAAGATGATTGCTGTCTGTGGGCCTTATCATAGAAATACTGCTTGTGCATACAGCCTTCTCGCAGTTGTACTGTACCACGCGGGCGATATTAACCAGGTATCATCATTTCTCGTCTTCTTCCCAAATGGTACCTTTGATTATCAGGTCAAGTAACTAATAGCGAGTTTGTAAATTTTGATGTTTTCCTTCTAGGCACTGTTATGTCTGATGTTTCTTATCATCTCTTGATCAGGCAACTATATACCAACAGAAGGCTCTAGATATAAACGAGAGGNTTTTATCATCTCTTGATCAGGCAACTATATACCAACAGAAGGCTCTAGATATAAACGAGAGGGAACTTGGTCTCGACCATCCCGACACTATGAAAAGCTATGGGGATCTTTCTGTATTTTATTATCGACTTGAGCACATTGAATTGGCACTAAAGTAAGTGATGCATAATGATGACTTGTATAGTCACTAAAGATGGAACCTTGAATGTTTTTTATACCCATGTTTCTAAGCCTTTTTATCTGTCATGTGTTTATAGATATGTGAACCGTGCTTTGTCTCTTCTTCATTTCACATGTGGGCTATCTCACCCTAATACTGCTGCCACATACATTAATGTGGCTATGATGGAAAAAGGAGTAGGGAATGCTCATCTAGCTCTAAGATACCTTCATGAAGCTCTAAAGTGCAATCAAAGATTGCTAGGAGCTGACCATATTCAGGTTCCTCCTTTCTCTGTTTGGCCCCACTTTGTGACTATTCTTGAACTAATCATTGCTTTCGCGTTTTACTTTGCCAGACAGCGGCAAGCTATCATGCAATAGCTGTGGCTCTCTCTCTCATGGACGCACATTCCTTGAGTGTGCAGCATGAACAAACTACACATCAGATACTTACAGAAAAACTCGGACCAGATGACCTTCGTACACAGGTGATTGATTCGCTTCTAGTTTTTAATTTGTACTTCATTCACATAAAAGCTTATTGATTTCTAGGATTCTGTCAAAGTTTTGTTGTCGCATTGAGGATTAGGAATCATATAATCTCAGCTGAAGATTATATTCTTACTAGCAAAGTAACAATGTGAATGGTAAAACACTTGGACATTCATGTTTTGTTCTTTTCCATTGTCTCTCACAGGACGCTGCTGCATGGCTAGAATATTTTGAATCAAGAGCCATAGAGCAGCAGGAAGCAGCCCGAAATGGAATTCCAAAGCCCGACGCTTCCATCGCGAGCAAAGGCCACCTGAGGTACTAAAATGGAATCTCTCAGAACACATGACATGGTAATTTATTTCATTGGCACCAAAGCCCGACCTTTCTTGCAGTGTATCAGATCTCCTAGACTATATACGTTCTGATCCGGACACTGGAGGAAGTGTTGTTCACAGGAAACAGCGACGTGCCATGGTAATTCCTAAACTTCTAACATCCTTGTTTTCCTCTGGTCATCTTTTTCTTGTGTCGATCTTGTCCTCTTTTGAATTTTGTTTGATCAAAACAATAATAATTTGAAGACAACTTGTCAATTGTTTAGAGCTAAGCTTGGAGAGGTTGAACTCAAACTACACCGCTTGGTTTCTAGATGTATATCTAAACTGGAGTATATATCTAAAGACATTCCATTCGGATCCAGAAAATCTTTTGACTGAGGCCATGAATTTAGTTTAAAAGTTTTTTTTTTAATATTAAACCTAATTAAACTCCTATATATTATTGCTTACAAATATTTTTGATTAAAGTTATGGAAACTTTTTTATCATATTTTTATATCAATACAGCTTTTTTAACTGCTAGAATGCATTTATAACACTTCTTAATATTTCATATTTAAGTTATATCTTAATTTGAAAAGGGATCATTTTGATTGAATAAATAAATAACTACAAAATGATAACTCAACTAGAAAATAAAAATAAGTTCAATTGTAAAAAGAATTAGATTGATTTGCTCGAAAATATGATTCAGAAAATGCCCAAAAAAAAAAACTAAATAGTGGGGGCATTGAGACTTCAGCGTAATGTTGTTTAAGACAAAAAAATGGAGTTTTTACCAATTGAACTAACAAATTCTTGGTGAAAGTATTGAAACGAAAAGAAAGAGATAAATGTATCAGTAGTGGATTTCTTGTCATTGTGACATTACTTGTACTTCGACAGGTATTCCAAGTCAATGATAGTGATGCATCAGCTGATGATGCCACCCATTGCGTTGCTTCACAGCATAACATGGCTACAGGGAACGAGGTGGGTGAAGCAAATGTCACTGAGACTGAGCCCGAAGTAAATGGTACCAATCCAGTTGTTGATGAGGTCGAAATAGAGAAATATAGTGTTTTGGTCCACAAGCTAAATGTAGACAACCAAACACTGGAAAAGTCAAATTTAGATGAGGGTTGGCAAGAGGCTTACTCAAAGGGGAGATCGGGAAATGGTGGTGGAAAGAAGTTCAGAAAAAGGCAGTCTGAACCTATGAAAAAGAGAATGTTGCTTAGTAGAAATGTCAATGGGAGAGAGGATGTTCAGCAACAGTATATATCTTCGTCCTTGCAGAAAACAACTCGAAGACCCTCTCTAGCTGAGTCATCATCTCTTAGTGCCCTGAAAAATTCAGAGATAGATTCCAATAAACATACAATAAAGCCACAGGTAAAGGGTTCTGATTCTTCTGCTGCTGTTACCATTACTACTTTGGCTTCAAAGTCTCTCTCGTACAAAGAGGTTGCATTGGCACCACCAGGTACAGTTCTAAAGCCAATGTTAGAAAAATTAGAATTGAATTTGGAAAGACCTGAAACTGAGATATTCAGGATTTCAAGTGGGTCAAATGGAGCGGAAACCAAGTCTGATACTGTAGTGTTGGCAGATCTTTCATTTGATAAACAAGAAAGTGTTGAGTCAGTAGACAAATTAACGTCAGAGTCTGAAGAGGAGCTGGGATCCTGCTGTCTTGAGCTAAAGACTTCTGAAAAGAGCAGGAGAAAGCTATCGGCTGCCGCTGAGCCTTACAAACCTGGAGGTTTCTTGGTTGCTGATCTGCAAAGCTCAGCAACAACAACAGACAACTCCCACAGTATGGTTGCAGAGCCTATTTCGGTAGCTGGAGTATCAAGTGGGATTCACTCACCACCATATCACAGTGTTAATCACTTAAATGGAGTTGGGATGCCGAGAACCATGAATCCAGATGCGCCAGAGTTTGTTCCGAGGAAATCCTTGCAGAAGTGCTCTCAGAATGCAAGTGTATCCGTTGACTCCAGCAGTTGCCTAAAGGCTGAGAAAAAGACAGCTTCTTTGGAGAAGCAAGAGCTTGCAAGGCAGATCCTACTTAGCTTTGTGGTAAAGTCAGCCCAGACGGAGGTTGTTGTTTCTGCTGCTGCTCTGAGTAAGGAAACGAATCCCAAAGATGAGTCTGCAAAGAAGAACAATGCAGTAACAGAGATAGTTTACAGTAGACAAGAGGAAACCGAAGGGAAAACAGATGACACGAATGAAACTGAAGGGTTTGTGATTGTGGCGAAGAAGAGGAGGAAGAACAAGCAGAGAGTTACAAACGATGGGGCTGGACTGTACCATCAACCATCGGTTTGTGCATGATCTGATAAAGTGAGTTTGATCATGTAAACAAAATAAAGCTTCTTCTGAAGCAGAGTAATGTTGTCATCTCATGTGGTTTATGTTATTGTTTGACGGGAATAAGATTTATGGACCCACTCAGCAGAAACAATTGATGAATTTGTATATTCATTCATTTTCATTTTTCATCTAAAAAGCTCCTTTAAGCACGTCGATGTAGATCATTCTAGAAGCTAAGTATCTTCTAGTTTCCAAATCTTCACAAAATTATATAAATCGTAAAAAAAGGAAAAGAAAATTCAAAAATAGACCAAAAGAGAAAATGTATTCTTTAGTTAGTATTAAATAAGAATGTAAGTATTTTGAACCATATATATTTGTTGAAGCATATAGTAAAAAAGAAAATTCCAGACTAAAGGAAAAAAAAACCACTTCTCATCTATTTAAGCTATTAGCCTCCGTTTCTTCTAGTAGCGACGCGAATAGACCTAGATTTCGGGGAGGAGAAGCTTCTCGAACTCTATCTCTCTCTCGCAACCCAGGTACACCACTCGACTCCTTTTGCTTAACCTTGTTCCAGTTACTCAGATCTTCTAGATCTGAACATGCTTTTTTCTTGGTAGATTTGATCCGAGTGTCACATTGGATCCTACGTTCGCTCAATTGTTGCCTCGTGATTCCTGAATTTCACTTGATTTGTTTTTTTAATGTGTAGATGTATGTCATGTATTTGGTTTCCCATACACGATTTCATTC
>OVAO01000512.1:0-20666 GCA_900406285.1 Biscutella auriculata | reverse complement strand
AAAATATTTAAATTGAGTTTTTGTAATTTAAGATTTATTTTTAAATTATTTTCAAATGTTTTTGAAAGTTTAATCGTGACCCGAAACTCAAGGATGTCACGCGGTGGAGTTTCTCAAGGACACTCCAACACTGAACCATGGTTGTCGAGACGGTATTTCGCTCGCCTCAAACGAATGGAACCCAAAAAGGAGACTTGGCAACTGCACGTTGTAACCAAATCTCAGACGATTAACAAAGTACGACCGAGCGTTGGCCTCTTTAATGTAGATACGACTACAAAATGTCTCTCGCATCAGCAAGGAATGTCATATTATTAAACTAAAAAATAATTTATCCCCAAATTTCATATTATCAATAACACCATACTAGCATATTGGTTAAACCCGAGGTACCCAATTATAATAAAAAAAAAAACTAAAATGTTAGTAATGAAGGTAGTAATATATTATAGTCCTGCTAAAAGAGGACATCAACGTAACAGTAGCCCATTGGTCACTGCATCTCTGTGTGGTACCTCCCACCCGGGTTCGAGTCTCTTGCAAGGTAATTGAGTGATTTAATTAGCATTTACCTTCGGCGGCGCGTGAGGTCACCGGTGTGAACTGCGTTGGGTCGGCGCTGAGGTGCACCGGCGGACCACTAGTGGTGACAGTTTGCCGGCACCAGATCACCGGCGACGATGAGATCCGACTGTATTTTTTTTAATTCATAATCATTAGCCACGAAAAACCCACCAATTTCTTTGTGGCTATTTTGTGGCAAACTAGCCAAGAATTAGCCACGAACCTTGATACCCACGGGGCCATACCCACGAAATTTATCGTGGCTATATGTAGTTTTTTTACTAGTGTTATTAAGAGGGTTTACGGGTTACAACAGTTCATAATTGTTGCGGAAACATCAATGAATGATTATGGAGGTGACTTTGATCCTTAGTCGGTGATTGGTGTTTCTCTTCTCTCCCTATAAATTTTTCTTTCTTTAATGTTATGTTTTCTTAAGTTGGTGATCTCTATGTGATGGAGCAAATGCATCTATTTATAGGTGAGGACAAGACCTAATTTCACATTCTTCTTTAAATCTCAACCATCTATCAAAGTAGAGATATTATGACAAGTGTTGATGTAATTAGGTTACTCATTCATGGATTATGACAAGTGCTCTCTTAAGTCATTATAAGAGTGATACATAAGGTTTTGGTTCATTATCGTAATGACACATAATCTTGTTTATAAACACATAAGCTCTTAATGCATCTCATAATGACACGTCATCTTGTCCACCATAATTTTCTATCATTTCATAATTTGGAATTAAATTTCTTCTATTATACAAATTCATTTGATTACCAATTATTATTTTAATGTATAATATTTTCATTAAAAAAATAATTACTATACGAGCATATTATGTGGAAGTAATATAATTTATTATAATCATATTTCTTCCGACATGATCTAGGTAAGAATCCATGTGAAATTTATGATATCTGAGTGAATGTATGTATATATAGTTTATATGAATCTACTATATAAACCAATTTCAAATGCTAATTAATGGACTTATTTGTATTTCAATTTTGGTATTTCTGTATTTACAATTATAATAACAAGTTACATTTCCTAATCTCTTCGACTACTTCACATGTAAGTGTAACGCACTGGTCTCTTCACCTTTTCTTCAACTTAATTTTTCAAAGTCATCTTCTCTTTATAAAATATATTTTTTAGCTCATGCACTTCTCAAGTGCGGCAACAAATGCGAAGTGTAAGTCCCTAGCCTAATTCGTTTTGTTTTTCCTTCATTTATAATTTTCTCTAGAAACTTTCCATCTTTTTGTTGACTGTTGGCTTATCGGTGAGATGTTTGCTTCAAATTTAGAGTTTACTGAGTCATTCGAGTAAACATTTCTCTTACGTTGAAATAGATTTCTTTGTTTGATGAGATGCCGGGTTTTGCTTTATGAAAATATTTATCAATAAATTTATCTTTCTCGCATGATTTTTGGATTTCAATATCAAACGCTTCTTCCTCTGCAAAACAAAACTCAAACTGTCTTGATTTGAAAACAACTGTTCTTTTCGATCTTTTCCTATATGGACGATAGATTGTAACTATTTGGGAGTAAATTGGTTTGCTTCTGTTCATCTTCTTGGGAAGACTCATTTACATCGATTTATGTTTCATTTTGAAAAATTAACTCGTGGAAACATGAGGTTCGAGAGTGCTCATTTCAAACAAAGCCATTATAGTCCCTCAGGTGATATGAAGAGCAAAATATGGAATCAATTTGTGAGGTAATTTCCAAAACTCTCTCTCTTGTTCCTTCTTCTTGAGAACATTATCGTTCCCAAAGATAAATTATATATGGTTATGTTATACACAAAAGCTTATTCGTCAAGGATACTTAACTCCTCGACGATACATGGATGAAATCATCACCACGCACAAATGATGCTAGACAGAGGATTGCCTTGCTTTAGTAGAGGAGATCCAATTAGTACTCTAATTTTTTTTTGAACGTGAAGATGCACATGACAAGAACTTTAGAAGTTGTAAATTAGGTTTATTGTTTATTAAGATTCAAAGAGGTTCACTTAAATACAATATGAATGCTAGAGTTTAAGTAGTACGAAGGCCCAATAGCATTTACATACAAACGTATAGCCCAATACCTCTCTCAAGGTGGAGTGTGGAGGTTACAAACACCCAGCTTGATCAAGAAAGCTTCAAACTCACGTTTGCCCAGAGATTTAGTCATTATATCGACGAGTTAAGAAGTAGTCTTGACGTGTTTCGTGACAATGGTGCCACAGAGCAACTCGCCACGAATGAAATGACAGTCATTACCGACGTGCTTGGTACGAACATGATAGACGGGATTGGCAGCAAGCTGAATTGCGGAGAAGCTATCAAAATGAATGACCGTTGGAGGATTGCAGTCGATGCCCATTGAAGGAAGGAGTTGATGCAGCCAAAGTAACTCATTGACGGTATCCGCAAGAGCACGGTATTCAGCTTCGGCAGATGATCGGGATACCACGACGTGTTTCTTAGTCTTCCACAATATAGGAGAACCACCCAATTGAATGAACCAACCCGAGAGTGAACGTCTAGTCCGAGGACACGCTGCCCAATCGGCATCACTCCAAGCACATAACGTCAAACTTGTGTTGGAGCATAACAAGATGCCTTGTCCCAGACTGTTTTTCAAAAAATGTACCACGCGCAGAGCAGCTTCCCAATGAGCATTCTGAGGAGCATTCATAAATTGAGACAGAATGTGGATCACATAAGACAGTTCCGGTTTGGTGGTGTTGAGATAAATGAGTCTACCAACCAGTCGGCGGTATCGCGTAGGATCAGCAAACAAATCCCATTCTGCTAAAGCGAGTATGTGATTCTGTTCCATGGGAAATGCAACTGGTCGAGCTCCTGCGAGCCCTGTGTCAGCAATGATAATTTTCAGAGTGTACTTGCGCTGGCATAAGTACATTCCCGCGGGACTGCGAGCGACTTCAATTCCAAGAAAATAGCGGAGAACACCAATGTCTTTCATACAGAAACAAACGTTCAAATATTCTTTGAATTCAGCGACCAAGACTTCCGAATTTCCTGTGATTATCAAGTCGTCGACATACACGAACAAATGTATACGGTTCCCATTTTTCTCATAGATTAAGAGGCTATAATCAGACACATTCTGGACGAATCCATAAGCAGTGAATGACTGATTCAATCGTTCAAACCAGCAGCGAGGTGCTTGCTTCAATCCGTAGAGAGATTTATGCAATCTTAGTACCTTGTTTCGATCGTCTGTTCTAAAACCCGGAGGAAATTTTATGTAAACTTCTTCATCGAGATCACCATGGAGAAAGGCGTTGTGTACGTCCATTTGATGAACAATCCAATCGTTGGACACATCTTGCTGCAGAAACACGCGAATCGTAACCATTTTAGCAACCGGTGCGAAGGTTTCAGAAAAATCAATACCTTCTGTCTGATGATTCCCGAGAACCACGAGGCATGCCTTATGTCGTTCGAGAGTACTGTCTGAGTGAAATTTCAATCTATATACCCATTTGCATCCCAAGGCTTTCTTCCTTTCTGGTAAATTTTGAACCGTCCAAGTCCCATTATCCTCACAAGCAAGAATTTCATCCTTCATTGCAAGCTGCCAGTTTTCATCTGTGACAGCATCCTTATAATGTAGAGGCTCAATTCCAGAGGTGATTTCAAGTAAGAATTGTTGATAAGAAGCTGAGAATTGAGAGTTGGAGACATAGTTATCAAGAGGATACGGAGTTACAGAAGGTGATGGATTGTGTAGCAATGGAGTGACGTAGTCTGCAAGTCTGGTTGGTTTGTTACGAAGGCGGTGCCCGCGGCCAAGATTTTCAGTCTCATGAGTATGTTCTGCTACAATATCCGGAAATGAAGCAATAGGAATCCGGGCAGGTGCAGCAGGTATTAATATCTCAACCTCTTGTTTAGAGGACACGGCGGCTGGTGGGGTTTGATCGGGTCGAAGCAGACCCAGTTGTGACTGATCTCGAGAAGTAACATCAGTAGGAGACTCATCTGAAAGAATAGGTATGGATTCTGCAATAATGGCAGGTACGGGCGGTGTCTGAGTCAGAGCAGTGACGACGTTGTCAGAGGCGCGCGTATCAGTGAAGTGACCAGGCTCATAGTATTCGTCAAAGAAAAGAGTGGAAGAGGTCCGATCATTTTCATTAGGGGACAAAGCATGGGATGGTGACTCTGTATTGGAGTAAGGAAAGACAGTATCGAGAAAGACGACATCTCTAGAGACAGAGACAATGTCGGTTTCTATATTGAACACACGCCATCCTTTCTTAGCAAAAGGATATCCAAGAAAGATAGATTTATTTCTTTTAGAAGCACATTTGTCATTGTCGTGCTTCTGGTTATGGACTTAGCAGAGACAACAAAAAACGCGGAGATGATTCAATGGAGGTGGTTTATCGTAGATCATTTCGTAAGGAGTTTTGCCTTGCAAAAGAGTTGTAGGTGTGCGATTTATAAGATACGCAGCTGCCAGTTGACAAAAACTCCAAAATTCAGTGGGTAGATGTGCTTGAAAACGAAGGGCCCTTGCAACATTTAGAATATGACGGTGCTTTCTTTCTACTCTACCGTTTTGCTGTGGAGTTCCAACACAACTTGTTTCATGAATGATCCCTTTTTCACTGAAATAAGAAGCTAAACAGATGAATTCAGAGCCGTTGTCACTGCGAATCGTTTTGATGTTACTGTGAAACTATCTCTCGACCAAAGCAACGAAATTCTTGAGATGTTGTGGTGCATGAGTTTTTGATGGTAATAAATAAAGCCATACAGCCCTTGAGTAGTCATCCACAATTGTTCAAAAATACTTAGAACCACAAATCGATGTTGTTCGATACAGACCCTAAAGATCGTAGTGGATTAACTGAAAAACCATAGTCGTTTAGTTGCTGCTTATTGGAAAAAAAACTCTTGTTTGTTTGGCACGAATACAAACATCACATGTCTTAGAATCAAAAACACCAGTACTGAAATCCGAAAACTTAAACAATTTCAAGGCTTTGGTAGAGGGATGGCCTAAGCGACTGTGCCAAAGCTCAATCGAAGATGATCCAATGACCTAAGTCGTTGCTGCCGTTGTTATCCCCCGAAAAAAATACAGTCCCTGCAACATCTCACCCGCTCCAATCAACATCTGTGTGATGTGGTCCTGAATAACACAAATCCAGTCAGTGATTTGGAAAATGCATCCACAATCTCTGGTCAAATGCGAGACAAAAATCAGATGACAGTGAAGACCATCAACAAAGAAAACATTGTGAAGTTGTAGAGAGGAATTCAGTAACACAGTTCCTTATTTTGTAGCAGTTGTAAATCCCCCATCAGGGAGTTTAATCAAAATTGGTGACATCTCACGATGATCAGATAGAAACTTGATGTTACCAGTCATATGATTTGATGCCCCTGTATCGATTATCCAAGATCCAACGAATGACTTACCGAAGAGACGTTCATTCACATGAGGTTGGTGTTCGTTGAGGTAGCGAACGAGAGTTTTCCATTGTTGATCATTGAGTCCGCTGACACCAACTGTATCTGTAGCAGTAACATGCGATGGTCCAAGAGAAAGTGATCCCATACATGAGGCGACTGCAGAATTCCCGGCGAAGACATGATTTAAAGTCGATGATTCAACTGATTTTCCCTTAGCTTGAAAGATAAGAGCAGAAACCTTCGGCTTGTTTGGTTGAGATCGAGTATTGTTGCCCAACCATGGAGGGTACCCTATCTTCTTGAAGCAGATTTCAGGTAAGTGTCCAGTGCGACCACAGTGATGACATGGCGTTGTTATGAAGCCTCTGTCTTGTGCGGGACGCGACTGGGTTTGTACCGCGAAGCTCATGCCACCGGCTCTCTCTTCGTGCATCAGAGACATAGACTTTTCTTCTTCATCTTGAGTCAAGACGTTGTAAGCGTCGTCTAAAGAAGGTAGAGGAGTTCGTGATAGCAAATTTGATTTAACAGCACCATAGAGTGTTTCATCTATTCCCATCAGAAACTGGTGGAGTTTATCCTCTTCTCGTTCACGTGCGATGTCTTCAAGAGTCTTGCCCTGGTGATAATCAGCTAGACTAGACCGAAGTTTGGTTAGTTTCGCGTATAGTAGGCTTCTATAGCCATTCCATTTTGTCTACAGTTGGCTAATTCTAATTTGAGTCGCTGAACTTTTTGACCATTTCTCACAGCAAACCTTTTGTTGATTTGCGTCCAGAGACTGGAAGCCTCGTCACTGTGAGATAATGAAGAACAGAGAGACTCATCGATGGTGAGTTTAATCCAGGAAATCACCAAAGCGTTGTTAGCCCACCAATCATCGTAGTAGACGGATGTTTCATCAGGTTTTGCAATAGATACGTCCACAAACCCGAATTTCTTCCTTGCTCTTAAAGCCAATCTAATACTTGCGGACCATTCATCGTAGTTGGGTCTACGTAACAGAGTTCTAGATATGATTGAACCCAGATTGTCACCAACTGTGAGGTCATATGGTGAAAGTATCCGGCGTGTCACCTCAACCGTAGGTCATGATGTATTAGAGTCTGACATGAAGAAAAAGTTTCAACAATGGAGGATTGAAGAAACGAGGTCAAAGAAAGAAAACAGAAGTTTGGTTTGAAATCTTTTAGGCTGAAAAACTTTACGGAGGTTTAGTTTTTCAAATCTCTAATACCATGACAAGAACCTTTGTAGTTGTAAATTAGGTTTCTTGTTTATTAAGATTTAAAAAGGTTCACTTAAATACAATATGAATGCTAGGGTTTAAGTAGTACGAAGGCCCAATAGCATTTACATACAAACGTCTAGTCCAATAACACACTTCATGATTCATGTACTGATGTTTATGACAAGTTGGTTAGAATTTGGTTCAGTATTTACAAAATATGTATCAGAGAAATAAAAAGTACAATTAGAAGAATTATATAATAATTTTCAGATTTAATCATCCGAATAATATCTAATTTATTAATTTTGCTAATTTTATTTTTCTTTCATATTATATAAAGAATAGTATATGTTAAATAAATATAAAAATCAAATCATATAAAATATTTTATTAAACAATTAAAAATATATACAATTAAAAATAAACATAGCACGGATACTCTTTAGTGTCAATGAAAACTTAACACATTGAATTTTCTAAAAGGAACCCCCAGTTATTACAACTATACCCCATAACCAAAACTATATTATGATAAAATCTCAAATTAAACATAATTAAGATTTAAATTCACGACCCCTTTAAACCGTTTATAAGATACTTTATCAAATTATCATGTTAATTTTTTGTCAAAAACTAGATTATCATATATATATGATGCCGTTTCATAAACCATTTGGTTTAAATTTCAAGTAATTTAGTTTGATTTTGATTAAAAATCGGTTATAACTAATAGAAATATAATTAATAGTTTTTATTATATAGTTTATTTCAAATATCTTAAGTACATATTTAGTTTTCAATTCGATATTAGTTTAATTTCGATTATTTAGTTATAAAAATTTAGAACTCGTTGATTATTTTGCTGGCATTAAGATACCCCAACTAAATCGTTACAAATTAATGGATATCAAATCAAATCAAAAGCGAAAAATATTTAATGGATGCTAAATTTCTATAATTGAATACATACCAAACAAAATAAATATCAAAACTGAAAACTAAATATATATCCAAAATATTTTAAATAAAATTACATAAGAAAATAACTTAGTTATCTTTGTATTAGTTATATAAGAAAATACTTTTAAAACTGGCAATTTAGTGAAGTGTAGATTGAATATTTTAATAGGTATTAGTTCAGGACTCATTTGTGAAGTTTAAGATTTTACTAGAGTTGTATCCGCGCAAAAGCGCGTATTAATTTTTATTTATAACTAATATTAATAATTTTTATTTATGATTTTTTGTGGTAGATAAATCCAATCTATTATTAAAATTATTAATTAAGTAATTATTTATGTTTTATTTTCTTATTAGTATTTGTTTAATCGAAAATAACTTTAAATTTTCGTTTTTTTTAAATCCAAACTATATTAAAAATTTAAATATGGTTTATTAATGTTTTGGTAGGATAATAACATTATTTTTTGAAAAATAATATTTTAGTTAGTTTTGGTTTGTTATATAGATATATCTTATTTTATTATCCTAGTAATTAATGAAATATTTCATTATGACTTTTTGTGGTAGATTTATTCTGTTTTAATAGTATAGATAAGCAGTGTATGCATATATTTAATCTCTCTTGAATTAATGCACCTTAAAGACCCCCAAGTATTTATTTGTATATATTCCTATTTTTTTGGGCAACAAGAATCAAACATTTTAATTTGCAGACCTTAACGGGGTGCATATCAGTATGTCCAAGTAACAATCGATACTTGTTGTTCAACGTGTGACATGAACGATGAAACCATAAATCACGTTCTCTCTGAATATCCACTAACATTCCAAGTTTGGGCATTTGCTCACGTTCTAGTCGGCTTGTCAAGAGCACATACCTCTTTAATCTATATGAATTGGAATCACTTTTTATAGAGATTATTAAGAGATTATAATGATTGTATTTTTCCTTGGATAGATTGGTTCATCTGAAAACCTAGAAATATGAAAGTTTACCACATCCTCGACCCATATCCTATGGAAGTAGCCTCACACGCCGCTTTAGAAACACAAATTTAGCAGGTGGTAGATCGTCAAATTGGCAAGGAGGCACTATTCCCATTCTCCCCATCTCCATAGAGTATTTTATGCTTTGTTGATAAGTCGTGGAAGGAATCTGAGACTCGCTCGAAATTAGGATTGTACAGCTTTGAGGTGAGTGGAAACGGGGAGAGGGACAAGAAGACTTGTGGAGCCACAAACACAAGGTTATGCCACTCTCCCCTACATACAGAAGCAAATGCTATGTATGGATAATGGGTTGCTCGTTAAGACCACCTTGACTAGATGTGATTTTCGCTATAGACTTGATGGAGCTGTTCGTTATGCTAGCAAACTATCAGGAATTGCCGGCTTTTGAAGACATTTTATCTTGTATCCAAGTGGTTAAGAGACTCTTCACCACCTGCGCTTTCATTCGCAAAAGACACTCATTTCTTATCTCATGATTTAATCTTTGTTAATGTAAATCGATCATTCTGGTTGGAAACTTAACACATATATATTATAGTTTAAACTTAGTCGTGTATAAAATAAGTTACGAGAGAAAAAAAACAAAATTTAAATTCATTAAGGTGTAAAAACTGAATTTAAAATTACATGAAAAAATAATGCTTCTATCCATTTTATTTTCTAAGGTTTTATACATGAATAATTGCCATAAATCGAGCCACATTTTCAAATAAAAGTAATGAAAACTACATATTTCTCTCAAAGTTAGTTCTACTCATTTTTGGGAAAAAGACACCAAAGTAAATTAAGGACTGATCACAAAATGTAAAAAAAAAAAAAAGGAAAAGTTGAGAGAACCATATAAGAAAAAGAATAAAAATATAAAATAAAACTGGTTTTGGAGTATTCCCTTTACTCACATTACTGTGTGTTTTTGTTAGTTATGATTTCCTTTTGTTGCCAAAGTTTAAAGATTTGCAGGCTAGTCGCTCTCACTACTATGTCTATCTGAAACAATTAAACATGGAACGTTACAAAAGCAAATAAAAGCAAAATGTTTTCTTGTAAAAACGTAAGGGAGAGAAATGGTACCTCCAGATGATCTCTTGCCTTCCATGGCGTCTTTCTTATCTTGGCAACTTACACAAAGGAATGGACCATCCCAAGGACGGAGCTTACGACAATCAGATGATCCTGCATGGATCGATACTCCTTCTCCTGGTTTTACTTCTACTTGGCACACAGCACACACGAACAGCTTAAACATATTGCAAAGCGGATACTTTGTGTCTAATCTGCAATTAACCAAAAAGAAAACAAACGTTCATGTTCAATAACAACTTAATAAGTATATGAATATATATATTCTTANACACGAACAGCTTAAACATATTGCAAAGCGGATACTTTGTGTCTAATCTGCAATTAACAAAAAACAAAACAAACGTTCATGTTCAATAACAACTTAATAAGTATATGAATATATATATATATATATATATTCTTGAGGAATCGAACCTCTCTGAAAGCATAGCAGATCCTTCTTCAAAGAGTTCTTCAACTACATCAGGTTCCGCATACTCTTTCTCAATATTCGAAGACGAGTCAGAAGTTTTTCTTTTGAACATGGACTTCAACATTCCTTTTCCTTGCTTCTTTGGTGGCGGTAAAGAAGCTGCCGGTTTTTCTAATGCTACGATATCGACAACAATACATGTTGTATCATCTCGAAGACCCTTTTTCCCCACAGCTTCCTGTGTAATGATTAAAACATTCAAGAATACTACAAAGAAAAAGGATATGTCGAAAAAAAACAAACAAAAAAAAGCAACTCAGATACTATACTTTAACAATATGCTCTGCAGAAGCTTCAGGTGGCAAACCCCGACAACAATCAAGAGCCTCCTCTGCAGTCAATGCATCCCACACACCATCACTTGATATGATTAGTCGACCACCAGCTGAAGACAACTATACAACCAAGAGACGATTAAGAGTAGAGATTTTCAGCTAGTTCCCGTAATCACAACAAAAGAACATTAAGAGTTTTTCTTTTGAACCTTGACTTGCTTCACATAAGGTACTGGAACAATGTATTCGCCAACATCCAGATCTCCAATGGATCTTGAGAGACACAAACCACCAGGCCAACATCTCAGAGGACCAATCTAAAAACGATTTAAGATTTAGCTACTAGAGTAGTTGGATTTTACGGAAGATTGAAGTTTCATATGTGCTGCAACATAATAAAAACCTAGCATTCACATCCACTATCTTATACATAAGCTCATGGTTCATTAACTTATGTATTTCAGTTTTCATGTTCTATTCTGGAAAAGATATCAATTCTCCAACTCATCCTAGTCCAACAGGCTTGCACTCAGTTATCTTTTAGTTTCAAGTTGCTGGAATTAAGAAAGTACGATTAAAAAGAGACTTCATGCACAGAGAAGAAAGTGAAGTACCTCAGTACCACCACCAGTATTTAACCGACCCACTTCACCACCACTTGCAGTGACACGATCTCGCCTGTTCACAAAAAAACCAATAATATTGTGAACACATCATCATCAGGTGGGTGAATAGAAGGAACAAAGCTGAAACTTACTCTTCTTCGTTGATTTCAAGCCGATGATCAGCAGATAAATAGTAGACACCTCCCTCTGCAGGCTCAAGTATGCAACGAGAGTCACCCACAGATGCAACACTCACCACCCAACCTTCTACTATCACAAAAGTTACAGTCGTTCCAGACGTCCTTGCTGACATATGCCAGAAAAACAAAACCTCAAAACATAGCCTTCACCAAAATCATATATCATACCAAGAATCAAAAGACACCTAGGAACAGAGCCGGCCCTGAGAACCCTTAAAAATATTTGGGCCACAAGCAAAATAAAAAAATGAGCCTATTTATGTACTAAAATTTTTTTTTGGGTAAAAAAAGGCTGAAAATTATACAATTTTAAAAAGGGCCACAAACGATTGTTTGGCTCGCTTGGGCTCAGGACCGGCCCTGNAAGACACCTAGGAATTCAGACTTTGGAACATGAATTTCAGCATAAAAATCCAAATACTTCAAGCAGAATGTATACCTCTTTCCTGGAAATCTTTATCAGTTTTCACGAATCCTGCAACCAAAGCCCTAGGAAGTGCAGCAACCCATTCATCTCTGTTGAGATCAGAAGGTATTGCAGCTAATACATTGTTCAGGAGATTCTCCTTAGTGTAGATAGCTGCTGCAGAGCCATTGTGTCCATCAAAAAGCTGAAAGAACAAAAGTACCAAAGAATTAAAATAGATTAAAGATGACATGTAAATCCAATCATTCCACAACAATATGCGTCTTCACTCATTCTTCAATAACTGAATTAGAAGCAAAAGCTAGTATCCATTCTAATTCTCATAAACTTCATAGGATTGATGACCCCAGACAAGAAGATGGAAGAAAGAAGAGAAAATAATAAATACCCCAAAGACCGAGAAGGTAGTGACACCATCTCCCATGACTCTTTGACACTCTGTTTTGACAAGCGCAAAATCTTCTCCTTTCTTGCTCTGATTCGCTTGCCCAATTACAAGCTCAGGGTTTTCTACCTTTTCATTTGCTGATTCACGTTTAAGCAAGACCGAAAGTGGAACTGTATGATGTTCTCCTCTACAGGACATTCTTATCGATCTTTAAAAGAAAAAGAAAAAAAAAAATCTGAAATCTGATACTTAGAACGTCCTCTCTAGTTCTCCACCAAATCTCCCATCATACAAATACCTGATACAAATTTATAAAAATATTTCTAAGAATCAGAATCTCTTGATTCAGTCAAATTCAATATATGCTCTTACACATTTACAGTAACATTCCGATCCACATTGTGTCGAGAAAAAAGAAACAAATAGATCTTCAAAAACCCAGAAAAAAAAAATCAGAAAAATCATTTTTTGCGTAGAATGATAAATGGATGGTATCAGAATGCATCCTTCTCCGATATATCCAGTAAAAAAACGAGAATGTGAAAAAGAAAAAAAAAACAATAGCAAAAAAATGATCTGAAAAAAAAAAAATAGAAAGATAGAGATTGTTTCCATCCGAAGAGATGATTAAAAAAATTCAAATCAATAACCTAAAGAAACGGTAACAATGGAGGTGGAGATTCAGGGAAGCGTTACAGTTTTAAAGATGTAGCAATGGAGAAGTTTTGAAGATTATGCCAAGAAGAGAGAAGAAGAAGAAGATGATGATGCTTCCTACAATCGAAAATCACAGATCCCGGAGCTCTGTAGAAATTCTTCCATCGAACACAGCCGTAAGAGAGAGAGAGAGAGAGAGAGAGAGAGAGAGAGAGAGAAGAGGAGAGAGAAGAGGAAAACGCGCAAACGAAGGTGTCTCTTTTCTTCTCTGTCTCGTTAATTTGTTAATTGTTATTTTTCTTACATTAAAAAAATTAAAAATCGGCGCAAATCAAAACGCTGTCGTTTTCAGTTCTAACGTGGTCGACCTGGCTGAACCCCAAATCTCGGATTAGTAAAACCCAAAAATTCAACACATATAAATAGTAGACATTTTAGTACTAAATTAGAGAGCCAATCACGCCCGGATCTTGTTGAAATTGTAATATATTTATATATAATAAGATTCGAAAAATTGTATTTCATTGCAATAGAATTAGTATTTAGCAATAGCGATAGTATTTTGTGTTTCAAGCTTCTCTTGTTTGGTTCTTATGCAACATATCATAAACTAGAATTTTAATATATGCAAGGTGATTTGTATTAAATTTTAATTTTGTAATATTTTAATCTTTAGTTTTGTTATTTTAATTTAAATATATGATATTTAATAAATAATTGAAAGTTTCTTCTAAGTGTTATATAATTTTATAATAATAATTTTTACATTCAATAATAATATTAGTTGATAACATTAATTGTTCAATTTCTAATAATATATTGAATATGAATCACAATTTTACTCGTATATTAATTCATTGGATCTTTTAATCATCTTCACGTTATTACACTTAATAATTAGTTAAACATTAGTCTTTCGTTTACTTTTTTATAATGATATAAGTGTAATATTGTAAAATATTTTAAATCAATTTATTGTTATATTATTAATAGATTTATCTTAAAAAGATATTGTATAATTTATTTGAGTTCATTCTAATTTAAATTTTGTTACATTTATTTTTAAAAAAAGTTATTTATAATTATATTTTTAATGAATGTTTTTCTTTTGTACTATTTACAATGATATCCAGTATAAATTTTAATATTTTTAAGTTTATATTTATAAAGGTATTTCTAAATAATATTGAAGAGATACAATGATATCTTCGTTATCGAGTAAAAAATAACTGATATAAATCAAATAACATGATACTGTAAATAGATAGAAATATAACATGCTATATAATTATATAACATATTGTTTTATATTAAAGAGGTGGACATTATAAAAATTTAATAGTATAATGAAAGAACCAATGATTGAGACTTTTATCTGCTATGGGAAACTTTCACAATTTGGAACAAAACTCTCAATCCAAAAATGATATTGATAATAATTTTCAAAGAGAAACAATTGTCTTCACAATGGATCTTCTCTCTCACCTGTTCTTCTTGCGATTGTCAACATATTAAAATATAAATTGGCAAGATGAACACAATCTTAAGATAATTTTTAAAACCACAAATGTCTGATAGTGTATAGATAGTGTGGAAACACTTATATACTGAAGGTTCTTAGTTATTATACGTGTACATGATATTTGAATAAAATTGGATGGTTGCTAACTTCATATGATGAAGTAATGTATATATAGTACTTCGAATTACGGTAGAGGTTGAGTAAGTTATCATGTAGAATCAAACATATCTAATAAGTTGAAATAGTGCAGGATGCTTTACGCATAAAATTATATCATTATCGTACCTATTAGCATAGGGAAATTATAGGCTATGTGAATCTTAACTCGGTTTTTTAAAAAAAAAAATTCAGAATATTTAGTCGATTTCAGCTCTAATTTCATTTTATATATTTAATCAAAATTTCATGTACNTTATCGTACCTATTAGCATAGGGAAATTATAGGCTATGTGAATCTTAACTCGGTTTTTAAAAAAAAAAAATTCAGAATATTTAGTCGATTTCAGCTCTAATTTCATTTTATATATTTAATCAAAATTTCATGTACTAATCAAATTTAAAACTTCATTTATTCAATTTGGATAACTTAAAATAATTAAGGTTTAAGTAATACAAAATTTGCTAAGCAACTTATTATTCTGAAATTATTTGACCTAACTATCTATATAATCCATCATCTTCTGATTTTTACATGATTTCTCGCGGCCATTACAATCATCATTGCCTAGCATCTGAACGTTCTGCAACCACAAAAAACAGTTCAACAACACAAAATTGCCTAGTGAGATCTGTCATCTCAACCCATTCAACCCATACAATCAATCAAAGTAACAATAACGAGTAAGGATAGAACAAGTCAATCAATCCATAGACAATCAGGAAATCGATCCAAGTCTTATCGCATCCCAGCGTGTAAAGACTTGACCGATCCCGATAATACCATAGACGATCATTCGTACAGTTCGTAACACGGGAATCCTACCCACTAGTGCCGACAAAATGTGCCCTCAACACATGGTCTATCGACGCGACCGAACTGCCAAAATGAGCCATCAGTACGTTTGGCCCGTTAGCCCAATCGACATCCGGTACGTACTAATCGAGCCACGATCAACACAGAACCACCTGACTAGATAACCATCAGTCCAGACGACATCCGGTCGCCACCGATCCAGACCCAATCGACCTGACCTGTTTGAATCGGATCACCATCAGCCTGAGACACATAACATGCCACCAAGGCCCACTCAACCACCAAGGTCACACCGACCTAGTCATAGACTCAAGTGCCAACACACGACCGAATCACACACAATCAACTAACACTAGTCGACCCCTGAACCCACACAGTGAACCGAACCGACTGGATCACACAAATTAAGCAAGGGGTCCCAAAATCACCTTAGTCACTCGGTTCGCTGAGCTGGCTCAATGACTCTCTAATCTGACTCACTGCACTGACTCGTTGATTGACTCACTGACTAACTCGGATTCGGAGACGACGATTCATAGCGGTGACGACTCTCTTCCTCTCTCAAACAAATTTATCTCAATTTCTCTCTAACTTTCGGATGAGAAAAATGAAGGGGAGGGTCGACTTATATAGAGAAACCCAAAGCCCTAACCGATCCCTAGATTCTCGTCGATCCTAGGTTATTTTGAGAATATGCCAACAAACTCCTATATCCATCCAATTGAACCAAATCCCTTGATTCTTAGACTGATTAGTAAATCCACACGTTCCAAGCTTAAATCAATCAAATCGATCAATTCGACCCAACCAGTCGGTTCGATCTAGTAACTTAGCCGATTTAGTCAGCACAACAAACTCCATAAATCATGATTTTTATGATTCAGACACAATCTGTCTGATCCGAACACTGTATGACCCAAACACGGTTTGATCAGAACAGACTCTTCGATCCAAACACTCCCGATAGTACAATTCGATCCTTAACCTTAGAAATCAACCCAAAACTGCCTAAGTCTTGTTCCATACTTGATTGATCCGATCAGTCTAGCCAATACTCGACCAAAAAATCAATTTCCTCGGACACTTAGGCTTATATGACTGATTCGATAACCCAAGTAGATCTCACTCTGGTCATGATCATAGAGTGTGGGTGTTACAAGTCTCTCCCACTTAGGCGTTGATCAGTCCATTGGTCGTCTTTGGAACCTTCCGCTTCCCGAACCACTAAGGGAAGTTTACCTTCATTGGCTCTTCCGGTTCCCAAGTAACTTCTTCTTCCCATTGCAATCTGAAACCACTTGAACTATACGAGTCTTTTTCCGTCTAGCTGACTTAACTCTCCGATCAATTATCTCAATTGGGCGACCTTCCATAGTTAGATTCTCCCTTAGATACGTCGGTGGATCCTTTACCACATGATCTGTGTTCCTTATGCACTTCCTTAGCATTGTAATAAGTAGAATCTTTACCTCATCACTCCTATTGGTTTGAAAAATGGAGTAAATGGTTCATGTTTTGGGAATAAAGTCGAACCGAATCGGGAGAGAACTAGTCCAATAGGGCCTATAAAGGATCAATTAGGTCTAAGTTAATAGGTTGTTTAACTGTCACTTAATGCAATCCTGAATAGCAAATAAATGTCAATTGTAGCAAGTAAGAACGAAACAAAATGATTTCATAAAGATAATTAAAAACTAATCAAATGGTAAACGAATCAATTTTAGGCAATTGGATCAATCGACTAAATGAAAGGCAAGCAAGCAAGCAAACAAATAGACAAGCAAGAAAGAGTAACCCACAACTAGAAATATCCAACATCCAAGCATCTAAACACTAATGAAAACAATAGCATCATCACAAAGCTCTATGTTAACAACTAGAGAAGGAACTAATCCCAAACTATAACAATTCAACATAATCCCTACTCCTCAACTTTTTCAGAACTTTTGGGATTCAAGTTGATTCGGGTCCCTTTCCCTCTCTTTTCTTTATTGCTATAAACTTGACACTTTTTCTTTTCTTTTATTTTTAAGGCTTTTCTTTTTAAGGTTTTTCTTGTTGCAGGTGGATCGAACAATGGCCTTTCAGAGCGAAATTGTCTGTCTCCTTACAACAAGCTTCCATGGCAGGTTGAGCGAATGCATAAATGGTTATGCACTCAGAGCGCCCGTCCCCTTACCATAGGAGTCCATAGCAAGTGTGAATAAACGCCGAGATGGTTATGCATCCAAACCGCCTATCTCCTTACCATAGACCTCAACGACAGGTTGAGCAAATGCTTAGATGGTTATGCACCCAAACACATGTCCCCTTTATCACGGTAATTAGTAGCGGTTCATCAAACAATTAGATGGTTATGCACCCAAACGCCTGTCTCCATACTATTGAACGTGGTGTTTTATTCATTCTTTTCTTTTCTTTTTATTTCTTATTTCTTTTTATCTTTTTATTTGGTTTTCTTTTTTGTATAACGAGAGAGGGGAACCTTAGCCCGACAATCACACCCTAGGGAACCTAATAAAGGCTTTCAGGAACGGTTTAATGCTATAGACAAGACACTTATGAGAAAGAGCTAATTTTGAAGCCCAAGTAAACGATTAGGAAAGAACAACCTAACATGCTTCAACTTAGAGTGTGGTTCCCACTAAACATGCTTGCTAAAGCTACCCGTCATGCTTGCACAAACCCTGAGGAAAACTCGTAATCCTCACTGATTCCCTATGCACATGAGCTAGAATCAATCTTAAAAACAATGGAAAATCTTTTTTTTTTTGTTTTTGAAAATTTTCAATTTTCTTTTATTTTTTCTTTAAAACATAACTATCAACAATGCATATGAGACTCAATAAAAGAAAATTACACAAAAAAACCATCATCAACAAGAAAGGAGGTTCCTCCCCCAAACTTAAATCATACAGTCTCCATGTGTATCTAATCTCAGAGAAGAAAACCGAAAATAAGATAAGCAAAAAGAAAACAAATGCAATATGTACAAGGTGAAAGGAGGACCTAATAAAAGTGCGCAAAAGGATCAATCACTCGACTTGAGGAGAACGTCTGAGACTTGTCTTCTAACATAAGGCGTGATGGTGGTCGGATTTCTCGATGTGGGAGCGTCTCTCCTCCATCATATCCTCACTAGAGTCTGTCATAATCTGATCCTGAATCACTGGGAGGTCTCCTTCCTGAGGATCATACCGAATACATGAGCAACTAGCATGTCTCATCGCCAAAACCGTGAGCCTCATCATCTCAATACCCATCATCTTAATCGCGACCTTCATTTTCTTTATCTCCTTCTTCATGGCCTTCTCTTCACCATCTTCTTGATAACCAAGTATTGTAAAAGATTCCACATGTTGACCCACTCCATATCGAGTTAAATGTCCAGAACTAGGCTTGGATGAATCAACATATATGAGGGTGAAGGAAGGTACCTGGCGCGTCCTCTGTGCTAGGCCGAGATGAGAGATGGAGCAGCTCTTCCTAGTGAGAGCCAAAAAACGGTTCCACTGGTTCTGAATTGAGTGCAAAATTGACGTGATCCTTGGTCCTGGATTTATGGCTTTGGTGTGATGAGCTACTGGTTCTTGAGGTGAAATGATCAGAGGTTATAGAAGATAAAAATATATGATTGATTCGGTACGTTTTGATGCGAAATGATGATACGGTTGAAACGACGGTGACTTGATATATGGATGAATGACGTGATGATGATGATGATAAAATCAAATGATATATGAACTGATCAAATGAAGAGATAAATAGCTTCTACTTACTTGATTCACACAAAAATCAGACATAATTTTTTCGAAGAAGAAAAGGAGTTTTGTTGGATTCACTCCAATTTTTTTAAAAAACACTCAAATGATCCAAAATTGTTATCACAACAAAATGATGGATGTTTTACTCATTATTTTTGTGCACAATATAAAGAGGAAGGACATGACAAAGGCTCCTCCCCGAAAGTGATATAAAAATCAAATAAAGCAAAGACTACATTTAAAATTTAAAATAGAGTCTATTAGTGGTATAGACACTTTTTCAAACTTAATATGCAAAATAGACACTTTATTGAACCAGCACACTTTGTGCTCATTTTAACGACTGGAGAAAAAAAAAAGGAAGGAAAAAAAATTATGGAAATGACCAAGGAAGCCCTTGAGTTTAAATAGGATTGTAACTCATTAAAATAGCGCGTTTAATGGTGGCCGTTAGATGAAAGTATTTAGTTATGATCCAACGATGGGGAAGTTCTCGTTACAATGTGATTATGAATTTTCTTGGGTTGTGTAGCGCAGACTGTATAGTAGTTGGGAGGCGGGAGACAGTTATGTAGGGTAAATATTTTGTTTTCCCTCTTTCTTAGGTGTAGTATCTCTTCTCTTCGTCAATAGATTTCTCTCTCTCCTTTGTGTAATAACTTTTTGCACTCTGTGTTTTGAAGGCCTAAACGAGGTTTTTTACAGAGATCTCGTTGGTAAACTTATTGGAAGTTAATAAGCTGATAATCGTCGTTGCTTCAACCACGACCATACAGTCGTCAACTTGTGGGCTAAAGTGAACCCCTGATTAACATGCGTAAAACAAAAAAAAAGTGAACAACAAAGTAAAACATGTAAAATTATATAATAGAGGTATAAATCATAAGTGAATGGAAATAGAGGTCTAAATCATAAGTGAATGGAAAATAAATTTGACCATACAACATCTTTTTTTAATACACAATTAAATATGTGAATTTACTAGACTATAGATCCCGGTTATATATTATACTATACACTCGACATAATATTAAGTGTGCGAAAAAACTAATCTATATTGACTGCGTTTT